>JAJJWX010000556.1:0-83987 GCA_023529315.1 Papaver bracteatum | reverse complement strand
TTCAAATCATGGAAAAATATATAAAAAATTAGGTGAAACTCGAGAATGCCCAAGTTTACCAATATGCCTTAGCCTGTCCCACACGCCCATGTTTTTATTATTTTGATATTATTTGCTTCCTTGATCCAATGGAAACTCCTTCACTTCAAGGAAAACTATAATTTCAAATAAATTCTTTATTTCATGATATTTTCATAAATTCATAAAAGATAAGAAATAAATAAGGAAAAAAACACCACTTGGACCGTGTCACTCGGCCGGTCAACCATGCCTTAGCTTCAAGTGGTCCCATGCTTTATCATTCCTTTATTTCATAATTATTTTCCTTCATGTCTGAAGTTTTCATAGTTTCAATAAAACCCTAATTTTGTCATATTTTCTCAAATGGTCGCCTCAAACGCCGCATGAAAATATCAAAATCTTTTCGTGGACCGAGACAAGGACGTCTCAACGATCAAAGCATGTTACCTGACCACCAGGCTGGCTTTTGGCTGTACGAGACGATCAACATATTTTCAAGTGATTTGACCTAATTTACGCAATCGCACGCATCGGGTCAAAAAACTCTTCAATATTTGATTTGATCAGTGATCGTCATTCGATCCCGTGACTATCAAGGCAAGTTTTACGACCCTTGGCATTCCCTACTCTCTTCATAATTAATTAGGTTTCATCACCTAAGGCTCGATTGATCATTTTTGATATCTATACCTTGGTAGCTATTACTATAAAGGCGGAATTCAGAATAATAATAGACGAGAAACTTAGAAAACACGGAAACACAAGTAGTAATTCAAGAAAATATCTTCTCTAGATTATGAACAAGAAAACGATTACAATTCTCTCTTTGTTACTCACAATCTTCTCTAAACAAGTGGATTAACCTTAAACTATTTTGCTAAGCTTGCACAAGTATTGTTCCAAGCTTTCTCTAGGTTTTCTATCTAGTTTTTGTGTTTTCGTGTTTAGCTATTAGCCAAAGCCATCTATATTTATAGCCTTCATCGTACTCAGCCGACCAAGGACTTCTATTAGGAATCTATTTCCTAAACTAAGAGTATTTCCTAAAACAAACTCTTCCCTAACTAGGAATTCAACATAAACAAGGACTCCTTCCTAGATTAGGATTCTTTCCTCAACTTAGCTTGAGGTTAACTAAGTTCCCTAAAGTAGTACAGATACACCTGTATCATGGGTCCCCTTTAAGAACTTGAACTCTGTGTGAGAGTTAAAAATGAAGGTTAGGGAACTCTAGAGCCCCTTTTCCTTGTTACACCACTTGTACTTGCTAGGAACTTGACCTTTACATCCAATTAGAGAAACTTCTTTATCTCCTTGTCATGTTTTGGTCACTCTTCTCTCTAATATGCAGTCTTCTTTGAGTGATTCCTCTCTATCAAACCATAAGTATTCTACTTGTGGTAAGATCATAGTGTCGTCGCCGTCATCATCTAGTAATGGTGGTTCAAACAACTTCAAGTATTCAACATTTATAACCGAGTACATTCCTAGATAAGGTGGCAGATCCAGACGAAAGGCATTGTCACCAATCTTATCGAGAATACGAAATGGTCCATACCTCAATGGCTTCAACTTCTTACCTTCCCCCTTCAGTCGTTCCTTACCTAATTTTAACCATACCAAGTCACCAACACCGAAATTACAAGGCACAAGATGCTTGTCATGCTTTGCTTTGTATTTGGCTTGTGACTTCTTTAATTGTGCTTCAACAGTTGCATGAATCTGAGATATCTTCTCCAAGAACTTTTGTGCCTTTTGTCGTTCACTTCCTTCCTTTCCCCCCATTGAGGTGTCACTAGAAAATACTAGATCAAAAGGACTAGGTGGTAAGTAACCATAGCACGTCTCAAAAGGAGATTTTCCTGAAGAACTATGAACTGCTCTATTGAATGCAAATTGTAGATATGGTAAACTCTCATCCCAAGTTTTAGGATGCTTGGAATTATATCCCCTTAACATGTGAACCATAGTCATGTTGACCACTTATGTTTGTCCGTCTGTTTGTGGATGAAAAGTTGTACTCTTCTTCAACCTAGTGTCCATCATCTTCCATAAAGAATCCCAAAAATGACTAAGGAATCGACTATCCCTATCAGAAATAATCGAAGTAGGTAAACCAAAATGCTTCCACACATGCTCAAAGAAGAGCTTTGCTGCACCGGCTCCCATTACCATCTTTGTACATGGAATTAATGCAATCATCTTGTTGAATCGGTCGACCACAACGAACAAGTAATCATGACCAGACTTGGTCTTTGGTAACCCACCAAGAAAATCCATAGAAATACTCTCCCAAGGCCTTGATGGTACTGGTAATGGTAGATATAACCCACGTTTTCTGTTGGAAGGTTTAGATGTGATGCACAACTTACACCCTCTAACTAACTTAGCCACATCATCTTGCATCTTTGGCCAAAAGACATAACGACGAAGGTTAAGAAGAGTCTTATTCATCCCAAAGTGTCCAACAACTTGGGATGTGTGTGCCTCTCTCAACCATTGTAAACGATCTCCATCTTCTGGAATGCAAAGTAACTGACCCTTGTATAACAATCCATCCTTGAGTTCAAACTCGCCTTTCAAACCACTCTTTACACCTTCTAACACCTTCTTGAAGTCTTTGCTAGATGTGTATGACTCTGCATACTCTTGAGGAACAATCGGATGAATTCTCATGGCCACCATTAATGCTCGGATTGGTGGACGATACAACATATCTTCCAACTTGTTTGTTACTCCCTTCTTGTACTTAATGAGAATGTTGAAACTCATCAAGTAAGACATCCACTTCATGTGTCGGGCTTGTTGTAGTTTCATCTGTGCATGTAGATACTCCAATGGTTTGTGATCTGAATGTACCACTACTTCTTTACCTAAGAGATACACTCGCCAATGCTTGATACATTGATATAAAGCATAAAATTCTTTGTCATAAGGTGCGTAGTTCTTAATAGCACCTGAGAACAATTCTGAATGGTACTCCACTGGTTTACCATCTTGCAACAACACTCCTCCCAATGCATAGTTAGAAGCGTCGGTCTCAACTTCAAAAGTACGTTGTAAGTTAGGAAATGCCAACACCGGTGCTTCTGAAATCTTCCTTTTTAGTAACTGAAAAGCGTCTTCATGGGTTTGCTGCCACTCAAACTTTGCCTTAGCTCCCGTCAAACCATGTAATGGTCCTGCAATGGTTGAAAAATGCCGGATAAACTTACGCAAGTATGTGCAAGCCCCTAAGAAACTCCTGATTTCAGTTACAGTACTAGGTCTAGGCCACTTAGTGATCACTTCAACCTTCTTTGGATCAATCTTTCGTTGTCCACCACCAACAATGAATCCGAGATACACTAACTCCTCCTTTCCAAACTCACACTTCTTTACGTTCAACTTCAGCTGGCCTTCATGTAACACTTTAAACACCTTCTCAACGTGAATGAGATGCTCTTCCCAAGTTCTGTTGTATATAAGGATATCATCCAAATAAACAATCACAAAATCTTCTATAAAAGGTCGTAACAAATCATTCATCAAACGCATAAACGTCGCTGGAGCATTACACAAACCAAAAGGCATCACCAACCATTCGAACAAGCCTTGTTTGGTCTTGAAATCAGTTTTCCATGTATCATCTTCTCGAACTCTCACTTGATGGTATCCAAATTTGAAATCTAACTTTGTAAAGACTCGATCTTTTTCCAACTGATCCATCATGTCGTCTATCCTAGGTAAAAGGTAACGATTCTTGATAGTGATCTTGTTCAATGCTCTATAATCAATACACATACGCCAACCTCCATCTTTCTTTGGTACCAACAATACCGCTGATCCACAAGGTGAAGCACTTGGCACTATCATTCCTAATTCTAGGAGTTCTTGGACTTGTTTCTTGATCTCATCAGATTCCTCTATGGACGTGCGATAAAGACCTACATTAGGAAGAGAACTCTCCCCAGTCAACATAATTTCATGCTCCACACTCCTCTTTGGCGGTAACCCCATGACATCAGAAAATAAATCCTTGTATCTCAACTTCAACCTTTCTAGGTCGCCCTCTTGTTGTGCAGTCAAGGCTGACAAACAAACTCTACTCGGCTTCTCCTCAAGAGAACGGATCACAAGGAGAATGAACTTTGTGCTAGCATTCACCAACCGCTTAGCCTGAGTGGCTGTGATCAAGCTTGATCCCTCAAGAGGAGAATCTATATCCCAAATAACAAAACTTTCTCCATCTTTGGTAAAGGTATATTTTTGTTCCCTCCTGTGTAGAGTTGCATCTCTATCCCATAGGTAAGGACTACCTAGTACTACCTGACAAACATCCAAAGGAACTACGTCACATGTAACTTCATCAATATATGACTCATCTAGAGCAAATTTGAACGTGCACTGATGTGAAACTTGTAAGCCCCCTTCCTTTTGAAGCCATCCTAAAGGGTATGGTTTAGGATGTTTGATAGTCTTCAATCCTAACTTCTGCACCAAAGAATGTGAAAGTAAATTCTTCTGACTTCCCGGATCAATAACAACATCAACTAGTGATGTTTTGACTTGCATCTTCACTGTGAAGAGTCGCTCCCTAAGATCATCTTTTGAAGGTGTTTCTTTTTCCCTGTCATAAGAGAGAGCTTTGAATTGGGTTCCTTTAGTCTATGGACTTCTTTTGAGTTTGAGCGACTAGTGCTGCCTTCTTGACTTCTTTCCTCTGCAACCCTTTAGGCTTTAGATGAGGGTTCTTAACCCAACACTTGTCGATAACGTGACCTGTTTGTTTGCAATGGGTGCAAGTCAAACCTTCCTTGTCACTAAACTTCCCTTCTTCTTTGCTCCTTTCACCTCCTTTTTACAGTGGTACCTCCAGATTTCACCTTAGTATTTCCCTTTGAATCAGATTTCTTAAGCCTTCCTTCAATGGCATTAGCTTTTATACTTGCTTCGGAGATAGTATCTACTGAAAACATCTTCAACTCCTTCCGTATATACTCATGGAACCCAGAAATATATTTCATATATATAGCATGATCTCCCAAGTCTAAATCCAAAATCATAGCTTGATTCTGAAATTCAAAGTATATTCTTGCATGGTTTGGTTGTAAGTCTATTCAAGTTGTACCACTTGAACCATCTTTCCTCAAGGTAGCCAACCGGATAAAACTGTTTCCTTATAATTTCCTTGAATCTTCTCCACGATAATACTCCTTTACCTAGGTTTTATCTTTGATAAGCTTTCCACCAGGTTAGAGCATGCTTTTTTAGCTTCAAAGCCGCAAAAGAAATCTTTTCCTTTGAACCATATTCAAATAAATAAAAATACGTCTCTAGACGTTCAATCCAATCATCCAATTTTTCTACATCGACACTCCCATCGTAAAGTGGAATATCAACACGAAAATCAATTTTCAGATTCTTACCATGAGGTTTAGTTGATGTAGGACTTTTAAAAACTCACTTTTCTTCTTTTCTTCATCCTCATCTTCTTCTTCTTCTTCTTAAAATGTCTTCTTTCCCATTCATCTTTTTCCAAAGCTTGAGCTGAAGGTGTAATCTTTTTCTTCATCTTCGGCTTTGGTGTATGAGAAACGAATACATTCAATCCAATTCTTCAAGGGTGGTTTTAATCGACTTCATGTTTGTTTGTAACATATCCACCTTTTCTTCCATAGTTTGTGGTTCGCTATGCTTAGGTTCATCATCCTGACTTTGTCATCCTTGATCCCCTTGTTCTCCTAACGTCTTCTAACTTCTCGAGTACCTCACCAAGATTTATGTGAGAGATCTAGTGAAAACCATAAACCACATGATTTACCCTAAAAACTAACCTTGCTCCCCGATGCCAACTTGATACGTTTGATCTCTATACCTTGGTAGCTATTACTATAAAGGAGGAATTCAAATAATAATAGATGAGAAACTTAGAAAATAGAACACAAAAGTAGTAATTCAAGAAAATATCTTCTCTAGAACTCCCAATCGGCACTACCAAATTACCTGGTTTACCTGTCCAGGTTGGTTTACTTGTCCGGGTGGATGGACTAACTGACTTTTGAACAGTGGTGAAAACATTTCCCGAGACAGGATAAGCCGATCGTATCATTATGGGACGGCCGCCCCATAACGATCCGATGGCGGTCGAATTTACAACGGCTATTTTCTTCCTCCTATAAATAATCAAACTATTCACATTCAACTCATACCAAAATTCAATATTTTCTTAAATTTTTTCTAGTTTAAATCTTTATCTTCAAACGTCTAAAAATGTTATTTCTCTTTTCCGTGAAGCCAAACTTGAGGCTGCCGTAAATAAGATATGTGGTAATTTAAAAAGAGTTGAAAATGGTAAAAGGAAGGAGATGTCCAAGTTTTAGAAGTTAATCCAGAAAAATGTCCTGTTAAAAGGAAAAGAAAAATTCCAGTTTTGAAAGTTAACAACCGAAGTTTCAAATACAAAGGAGAAACAGTTCACGAGTGTGTTGAAATGGAAGATATGTCAAATGAAGAAAACCAGGAGGCCAAAGATTGTACTAGATTTTTATTGTTGTCAATATTTAAGTTCTTATTATTCTCTAAGCTTATATCTTGTAAAAGAAGTGGCAACAATATTAATTAATAAAAATATTTAGACCTTGAATTATACTTTTATTTTATATTAAGCGATACTTATTACATTTAGACTTCCATATAAGTTAACTTGATTTCATAACGACAACAATAACATAAAACTATATCAAATCCAAGCACATAAAGTTTATAGAGTTCATTGCATTCAAAATGCTTAAACTCTCTTCCGTTTTCTTCAACAATATGGGTCTGGGCCATGGTTTCTTGAGAAACAAATAAATAAAAAGTTAGTTAATATGATTTTAATTTAACTATAATGGAACCATTCATAATAAGGACAAATGTGTTAAGATGCTTACTAGTTCTTCGTTGAACAACCCAGGATTATCATCGTGAATCATCCTCAAAACTTCTTTATAACGTCTGACATCATTATTAATGAATCAAAATCTTAGTTTAAGGCTCAATGTTAGAGTCGTCAAGTTCTTAATGGAAACCTATGACGACCCAATGTTAAAGATACTTCCAAGAGATGAACTAAATTTCCATGGGAGGGTCGTTAGGTTAATCGTATACAAAAATGACGACTCAGTACAAACTAAAACATCCATAAAGGAAGAAATAATGATTCACAGTGGAGTCGTTATAGTGTATATTAAAAAGGTGGACGACTCAGTTCTAAAAGTTTTAATTGGAACGAGAATGGACTTTGATTTCATTTAGATAATAACATTACATCAAACTCTTTATGTTTATGTATAAGAGAGTTAATATGGGTAATCTAGAATTTGACATATCAAATGTTCGTCGATGAACCTCCTAGCACGTCGGTACAACGTGGTATATTCTTTGTGGTGAATGAACTTCGTTTCCCCGTTACGAAGTATCCATAGCCCTCTGAAACGTTCCATCTGAATTTCAATGAATTCTTAAACTTTAGTAAGATGTTTGTTGAAACTATTCAATGAAACGATGCGAACTTTTAACGATGAATATTATCGGATTACTTATTTTTTCCCTAAGAGGAGCTTGTGGATGATGTTCGTACACCATATTCCTCACCTTAACATACTCTCTCATTGAACTTTTCATGTAGTTGAATCGAAAAGCCAAGTCTCTCCACTTGCGGTGATTGGGATTTCCGGTTCGGCCGTTAAAGAACTCTTTAAATCTCTTCCAAAACATGGAATAGATTTCATTCAGACGTTCACGAAACGTATTAACAAACGATTTAACGAGACACAAATCTTCATATGCTTCCCATTCCGCCATTAGCACTACAATTTTTTGTATTTTGGTAGAAAATGAAAAGTTTTGGGTGTTTTTATGAAGAGGAGGGGGTTGTATTTTATATAAGAAAATCCCAAAGGTAGGATTTTTTGAAAATGACAAACAAGGGTCGTTATGCAATTAACAAACCCATTGACGAAACTAGAGTCGTCAATTTGGTAATGGTATGTAGCTAACGATTCTTACTACGAAATAAGAGAAACTACTAAACTCCATTGAGTTGAATATACAATACATCAAGTCTAACATAGATCGTACTCAACAAATTACATGTTACTTCTCGGTGCCAGATTGAACTACCATTGCGGCTTCGATGTGATAAAACCGTTCTCCCCTCCATTTGGTATATGCATCGTGAGCCACAGGCCTATCCCATTTGTATGTTATGAGAAACTCGTTATACTTGTTGCACACTCTTATAACATGTATCGTCCTATCACGAGTGTGTGATGGTTGGTAATCATAGCGTTGTTTGGTGTTGGACTTAACGAAAGGACCCGAACCAACTTGAATCCAAAATATACTTTCATGTTCTTGTTCCCCGTGAAGATTTTTGATGATGTAATAATTTTTAACCCATTCTGTCTATTCCTCGACTTGCTTGAATACTTCCCGGAGATGCACTCGTTCTTTGCCTCATTTTTCGGCCTCTCGTTTCTCTTCTTCTTCCTTCGTAGGATATGGCATGTAAGTTTTTTTTTGGTAGGTTGTACGGTTATTTTGCGTATCTCTTCTTGCATTGCCAATATTGATTTGGTTGGTCTCTTGCATCTTCTAAGTATGTTTTCAATTGTACTAGTTGAAGATGTGGGAGTAGCCATTGAATTAAATTTTGGTGAGGTTGTTTTCAATTGAATTTGCTCCTGGATGTGTTCCTTTATATATAGAAACAAATCGGCAACGACTATTTCTTTTGGAAAAAGTGTTCACAAAAAGAGTCATTGGGTGGTTTTTAATGAGAGTCGTCAAGGTATAAACTCTCATATTGACGACTCTAAGAGAACAAAATTTGTACCACTACAGTCATTATAGTATATGTATATATGGACAACGACACTTTGCTGCAAAAACATCCAGGAGAGGACCTTCTTTTGTAGTACTAGAGTCGTTACGCTTTATGTTTATCTGGATGACGACCCTTAGTTACCAAAACATCCAGGCAGGCTCCAGGATTTGCAACATCACATAAACAAATGAAAAACTTTATTTTCGCAAGATAAAACACATTGTATTCATTAAGTATTATTCAAAATACAAATATCCTGGTTCAAGATACAACCGTTGTGAAAAAGTATGCTTAAAAATGCAATGCAAAATCCAAAAAAAAAAAAACAAATGCCTTAGGATTCATCATCGATGTCCATGTAAATGGGGGTTGGGTCCATAATATTCCAAATGTTCATTCCGTACTCATACTGGTTTGTCCACTCCTTGGTGTTCTCTCCCCAATCACCATAGACCCTTGGTAGAGGATATTCATCGGAAATATTCACGCCTATGTAATGGTTATTGTTGACATGTTACATTACAATTCTTATCTTCTTTACCGCCGTGTCATGCCTATTTTTTGAGGGTACGTACATACAAGATGACTCGGGGAAGCCTTTGGTGAATACAGTTACAACACATGTGAATGTATCCGCTAAAAGTTGACCACCAAAAGGCATTTGCATCCGAAACTTATAACCGGCCTTCTTCAACCCCTTCCTCCATTTGACGTTGGAAAACAACTCCCTAAATTTCAATTACCTATCTTTTAGATCTTCTTCCAAGAGCCTTGTCAAATACAGTTGCTTGTCCTCAACGAGCTTTTCTGTGATTTTTTTTCCTTCCATATTGGATTTGGGTCAGATCTAGTTCGTCGGCCTCCTCAAAATGCCCTAATTGTTCCGTTGCAACATGGTAATCACAATTCCCATCGCCGTCAATGTTGTCGGTGGATATAAGGTGATCCAAGATGATGTTAGGAAGTTTATCGGTGTACTATTTATACAAAGTGTGAGAAACATGATGTGGTCTTCCTTGGGAATCTCTAGGGGTATGGGGATTACCCTTTATTCCTCTTATTGTTACCTTTCCAGAGTCCAGACGTTTGGCTTTGCTGGGTACCAACCACATGCTCTACATCCATGTCTGCCTTGTTTTTCTCTTCTATTTCACTTTGGGTAAAATCTTGCTTTTTAGGCCGACCCCTTGTCTTGGGGAGGAAAGAGTTCTCATACTCCGTATATTTCTCCTGGACATACTCATGACGTGATGGGTCACTAGTGGTACTCTTTTCCGCATTCACAGTTTCTATAAATGACTTTTTAGTTGTTGGTCTACCCGGTGGTTTTTGTTTTATTGGTTCTTCTTCAACTCCCAAGCTCTTACGGGCAGCCGACCACAAATTAGAAACCAATATTTATCTTGATGCATAATTTCCTTTACGATATTTCTCCGTGATGTACTTTCTAATCTCCAAGTCTCCAAATTGGTCATCGGCGGCTCCTGTTGGATTTGGTGTGAATGAAAGTTATTTCCAAAATGGATCGATATCTTCAATAGGAATGATCACCTTGTAATCACCAAGCTTATGTTTACATGGGAGTCCAAGCCATGTCTCAGTTGTACAATTACATTGGATGAATTTTCCAGCGGAAGCTTTCGCTCGAAATTTGTTAAGTTCAGTCATCATATGCTTTATTTCCCACCACGATACTAGGTGTGCAACCTCTCGTAAAAGTTCTTTGTCTTCTATGTATGGAAAAATACAACGGTCTTTACTATACTCTATATGAGTCACTATCTTGCTTATATCATTCTGGGCATGCTCGTGAATAGATTCTTGTACCATCACTACCGTGTTTAGTTCAAGATTTTTTTTTCAAACGACCGTGGGACTGCTCTTCAATACTCGTGGACTCATTTTGGAAGTTCTTATACTTATTGGTCCATGCATAAAAAAACTTCTCCTTTTATGGATTCAACCATGTATTAAGGCAATAGTCGACCACCTTCTTATGATCCGTACTCCAATCATTAATAAACTTCTGTAAATTAGCATAGAACTTTACTTCAGTCTTGGAATGAGCCAAATGGTCCCAATCTTTGCAGAAATCCTTCCACAGATCCCCCTCTTCTTCATATTTTTCCTTTTCTTTCCTTTTCTTTCCTGCTCTCTTTTTTTTTTTGAAAATTGACTTAGACGCTCGTCTTCCTCCTCAAAACGTTGATTACCCTGGGCAGGTTTGATCTTTTGGATTTGATTCTTGCAATTAGAAAAAATATTCATTTGGATATGCTACGTACACAGAAAATGTTGAGCAAGTGGAAAAATTTAACGTACGGCATTCATAACTGCAAAATCCCTATTTATAAATATAACCTGCGGTGTGTCTTCACCACGGTAAATCAACCTCACTTGTTCCAACGCCCAAACATAGTCCTCTATTTCTTCTTTTTCCATAAAGCACCATGCAACGGTGACTGTTTATCCGAAGTATGACTAACCACGTTCAACAAGGGAATTTTATACCTGTTAGTCTTATAGGTGCAATCAATGAACAAGACTTGATAAAAACACTGAGCCAAATCTATCATCCTATGATGGGCAAGAAAAATATGAGTCAATTTTTCGCCCAGACCCACCCTTGTTTGCATTGCGTAGTTAAGTTTATCTACCAACCACTCTGATTGTTGCATAATTAACCTACCATCCCATTCAGTTCTCTTGATCGTTGCTTTGGCAGCATATATGGTAGAAATAATAGACAAGTTTATCTTATCTTCATCCTTAATTGCATTTAAGATCTTTAGGAGCCTAAATCCCTTCATCTGGCGGACCTTTTCCATTTGATGTAGTTTCAATCGGGCATATGTTGGGTGTCCTAAAAGAGTTTTAGTTAGAGGATGGTTGTGACGACCATCCGGTATACTATACAAACTCCATAAACAAGTTTGTATAGTATTCCTTTTGAAAACAATCCTGAACTGGCATCCATTCTTCTTCGACGATGTTTTGTACACCCTATTAGTCTTCTTCTCATACTTGAAGTTATTCCATTTGTGACTTTATTCCTTGTCCCCCGCTCTCTCGCATACCATCTCCATTTGCTTAAAATCGACGTGTTTCCTTTGAACAACTACGCACATCTTCTCTTTTGCCTTGGAAATAATCCATTCCTTGACCTCAGCCTTAGTTTGCCACGTCTACATTTAATAAATAACACGTTAATGAGAACAATAATTCCAACAATTTTCAGAACGATATACAACGATTTAAACAATAAAAACGTACCAAATCGGTTATATAGTGTTCGGAGGTATCCATACCAATAGTGGAGATGGGTTCAAGTTGAGAGCTCGTCTGTAAAACCAACTACATAGAAAGTTAAAAAAAAATCATTATAGAATCCACAGTTTATAACAAGTTCACTTAATGACCCAAGTTTTCATTTAAAAGGGTCGTCATCTTTCCATTCGTAGAACAACGACCCTTATAGTCGTCCACTTATTTTACAGGTTAACGACTATTTCGCCTGAAATTCTAATACAGAGTCGTCAAGATGGATTTTACCAGAGCAACGACCTTAATTCATAAAGTGACGACTCAATAAAAATGTTGACGATTCCGTAGTCACAAATATTATGTTCGGTTTTTAGAAAGAGTCGTTATTGTATATATATATGTATCCTAATGACTCCAAAAAAATTAATTGCATATTTTTTAAACCAATGGAAACTTTGACTACCATCAGTTAATGAGGCAGTGGAAAGAATGTAACCTTTTCTTTTTTTTTAAATGTAGTCGTTGGGCGTTTTTTTCCTATAAAAGGAGACCTATCCCTATCAAAATTATTAACCCATCACTTTCAATCTTTCCAAATCAGTCACCCATCACTTTTAAAAACTCAAAATGGCTCCAAATCCATTCAATAAAAAAGAAGATATTTCTATTGTCAGAGCACACACCACTCTCACGAAGCACTCCATTGAGGAAGCGCAATGGGTGACCAGTAACGAAGACCCAACCAGAGGGCCTTACCTTTGGCATGATCAAAAAACCAATGCTTGGTGGAAACATGTATTTAAGGTTTATAAGGCACTAGATGGAAATCGTAATAGAAGGACGATCGCGCAGATAAGGGAAAGGTACGATTTAATATACAATGAATGCATATTGCTAAGAGACGAATTAAAATCTCGGAAAGAAGCTCTTCCCAACGAACCTTGAATGGATAGAGTAATTTTGTGAATCGATATGCCATTATCCCTAAAATAATTTCTTTCGTTATGTTTATTTCAGAACGCTAACTTATTAAAATATTATTTCTCCAGTACTCTTTGGGTCGTAGACAATACGAAATAAAGTACGGCAATGAGTTTTTGCACGAGGAATACTATGCTCTCTTGGAGGAAACCGAATGGGAATTCGCCTTCTATAATTAAACTAGTTTAGGTTTTCGATGGAAATGTATTGAACTATTTTATATCTTTACATTCTTTTTAATTTCATAGTACGTGTATGTTTTTTTTTCGATTCAATAAAAAAACTTCAAGTATTAGGTAAGAAAATTTATACAACAAGAATCGTCAGGTTTTATATACACAAGATAGACGACTCTAGAGTTTATTCGATTTTTTTTAGAGTCGTCATCCTGTACAAAGTCATTGTTAACGACCCTAGATGTATATTAACATAGGGACTCTTTCATTGTAGAGTCGTCAAGGTATAAACAAACAAAAAGAAGACCCTTTTTAATCTAACAGAGTCATCTCTGTGTTAATTTGAAAACTAACGACCCTCTTCGCAGTTAATGTGAATTTTGAATTCACTGAATGTGGTTGAGTCGACCGACGGTTAAAAATTCAAAAACTTGGAAGTTGGGTGATTAAATTCTATAATTAAAGACCCATATCTCACATCTTCCTCACCCAAACAATATTTCTCAACCTTCTCTTCCCATTCTCATATATTTATCATCCAAGAGGAAAAACAAGAGAAAACATTATGGCTGCTCCCTACACTTCAGAAGATAATTGCGCCATTGTCAGAGCTTGGTTGACAGTGAAAAACCACTTTGAAAGTCAAGAAAAAGACATTGATGAAAAATAGGATGCTTGGTGGAACCGTGTATTCATCTTTTTTGTGGTGTTAGACGAAAATTGTAACTCAAGGTCTTTGAAACTCGTCAAAGAAATGTTCGAGGAGATAAAATTGGAATGTGATGCTTTCAAAAGAGAAATTAATGTCGTAAGGGAAGCCATGCCCAATATGTTGGGTGCTATAAGAGTAAGTATTTAAACAAGAGGTAAAACTTATCAAAGGCTTTGAATAATACTAACTAAGTTTTTGTTTATTGTTTACAGTTGGGGAAGGCGTATAAGCGATACGAGGTGCTTCGTGGGAACAAGTTTGAGTTCGACGATTGCTACCTCATCTTGCACGGCACTACCTATAATTACAACATCTATGGTTGATTGTTTAAGTGCACCATTATTATCTATTGTATTTCATTTCCTTCAATGCAACGATATGCAAGATATATGACTTTTACGATTCAATAAAATGATTGTATGAAATCAAACATCTTAAAAACTTCCACCAAGCGTCGTTAATGTTAATGAATATCGAAAATGACGACTCTATGTAAACTTATTAATGGTTGGTTAGGGTCGTCCGTGTTCCGTACTACACATATAACGACCCACCTTGTTTTTTAACATAGAGTTTGGTATCCACAGTGGTCTGGGTATTAAAAGAACTAACTAACGACTCTTGATGAACTACTCAAAAGAGTCGTCGCTGTTTAGGATACCACGTTAACGATTTTTCATAACCTGTAAAAGTTGCAGGTTAGAGTCGTCATTGTGGGTGTCAACAGTTTGATGAATTTAAAGGGTCGTTAGTGTATCCAAACCCCGACTATAACGACCCTCACACTGAGTAGTTCCATATTGACCATCAATCGACCAATTGGAGCACCATTTAGATAATTTCAAGAGTATATGAGGTTTACCTGATTGTTTTGAGGTGCGAGTTCTTCATTTTTAGTATTGGTTCCTTCATTTTGAGCAGTACGATCTTGATTTCCAACATTATTCATGGCTTCCTCCATTAACATCTCTTCATCAAACATCCAATCCATAGGATTAGTTGATACAATCTTACCATCAACACAATCATGGTTGTTGTTTGAACCTTCACCAACCTCATTCCCTCCACTTGAATCACTCATTTCTAAAAACCTTAGTTTTTACTCTCAAAACTCCACTTCTTCTTCTCAAAACAAAAATAAAAACCAAAAAATAAAATTTCCCCAATTTTAATCCCAAAACCTAATTTTCATCTAAACTAAATTAACACACTAATCAACTTCATTAACTCTTAATACTAATCACTCAGGGCTATTTTAGGCATTTAAAAAGTTTTTTTTATAAGGGGTGACCCAAATTTCTATTGGGAGACCTTTTTTGTATTCTAGTGCCTGGCCCCCAATTAGAATTCATGGCCCCAATTAAACCAGGTTAATTAAATATCAAGCCCAAATTTTGGTTTAATTAATTATTTGTTACCCTTTGGACCCACCATTCTTTCTATAGCACTTGCCCACTTGCAATAATAGATTGAGAATTCCCAGATTGCTAATAGGGGATTGGTTTTCCTTGGGGGTGAACCAAAATGCTAATAAGACAAAACATCATTTGCCTTGGGGTTGGTACATCCCCAAGCAAATTGGTACCCCCATTAGCATCCTTAGAGAATTCTGTTTTGCAATAACAGATTGATGTCATCGTTCTTGCCGCATCTATCCATTTTAATTCAAGCTTCCTTACAAAATGTCCATCTTGCCCTTTTGCCCGGAATTTCCGCCAAACACCATCACCGACTCCAACAAGCACCTTAAATTCCGATTCATTTTCCTGGCCGAGATAAGTAGACAAACTTGGTCCCCCTTAGCCGATAGAAGGGTGCCAAAAGTGGCTTCCCACAAAATGACCATTTTTCCTTTTTGTCTTCCAAGTTCTTTTTTTGCTCATAACTTCTTCATACGAACTTATAATGACTTCGTTCTTTCACCATTGGCTTCCTCTTTTCCTCATTTTCAATGTGAGAACAAGAACTCCTAGGCTTGAACGAGTTCCACTTGGTATTTAGCTCTTCTCCCTTTGTAGTTAGCTTCTTTTATTGCACAATTAAGTGCAAATTCACTTTTTTTGGACGATTCTCCTTATGAAACACAAATAAGAGAAAACAAACGTAATATACAATAATTTGCAAGAATATAAGCAATTACTAGCATGGAATTGACACTAAAATTATGTGAATTATCCACTTTTCAGATTCCCCCACACTTGGCTTTTGCTAGTCCTCGAGCAAACTATCTAACCTAAAATACGACAAATCCCTTTCGTTGGGGACCCGATGGCACTTAGCATGTGCAACATGCCTTTAAACCCCTAGGTGTCCCTAGTGTATGAGTTATAGTCTCGTGAGGATTTACCAGAGATATACCCACAAAACCTGCTCCAACTTCAAAGCGTTCCAACGTCACAAGCATCCAAATATCTATGAGGACATAAAGTTTCTGCATGCTAGTAATAAGAAGTTAGAAATACTAAAGAACATGTTCTCATTCTTAAATGTTGAGTGAGAAATAACCACACCATAATGAGAGAACGCGTGTTTGAGAGCGATCAATAAGCATTTCGTCTCGACTTTTTCCTCACTTAAAAGGATTTTATGATAATTGTACTCAATAAGGCAGCTTTTTTATGGGTCTCACATATGTGCGGGTAGGAATGAAGAGAGAAATCCTACACATATTTAATGGTGGTAAGGAACCTTCCGAATTATTTCTGGAGACCCCACAAGATCGTGGGAAAAAATCTTTTTCTGGTGATCTCTAAGAAAGGAAACCAACCACTATTGCAAGGATGAGAGTACTCACTCACCTTCACATCCGATTGGTAGTAATGATAGCACCACTCTCACAACATCAAATAGAAACGTCTTCTACTCGTCGTCTTCATCTTCTTGGTCTTCAACTTCGTCTTCAACTATTGATGATAAACTCTTGAATTTCATAAAACTCTGACAATTTGTAACTCTTTCTCTTCAATTTCCTTGTTACTTGAAACTTCTATATATATTTTTCTTTTCTCATGGCTTTATTGATGAAATAACAACCTAAATGCAAATCCTTTTTTTCTTTTTCTTTTTCTTTTTGTATATATATATATTTTCCTATTCTTATTCTTATTCTTTTTTTTTTAATATAAAAAGATTGCAATTATTATAGTAATGACTAAAAATAACATGTCCATGAAAGAATGATTTTACCACTTGAATTTTCACAACCTCTATTGTCTTCGTATCATAAACTTCAATAATTCTCATATTTTGATTTTATTTGCTCTTGAAAATAAGTCTTCGTACTTGGATATAGAATTATGCTCATTGTATGTTGCTTCACTTGGATATGAAATTTGCTCTTCCTTACATTGTTGCTTATAAACCTTAAACGTCTTCAATTTTCCTTGTAGATTTTGATGTCGCTCCGCTTGTTGATGATGATGTGTTTTTATAGACCTGTTGTTGGCGAGAGAGAGAATGGTGCTAACTTCAAATCAAACTACAAGAAGGTGGGTTTCATCTATAGACATCACCCTCATGATTGACAAAATTAGCACTCAAGAGATCAAAAATAGTGTTGAAAAATGGTGTGAAGTTGGGTAGGTCACCATTCTACCCGGAATTAACGTACGGTGACACACACTCAAAAGAAATCTCTTTAGTTATCTACAAAGATTATTTTTTTTAGTCTGGTGTCTTGGTTGATTTGAAAATAGGTAGTATCCACTAATGATTGATCAGCAACTCTAATAATGCATTTCCCACTGCTCCTCATTTTCCACCGGCATGATTAAATCCATTATTTAACACTCTAGCAAGTAAGAAATCCGAACGTAGTTCCCAAATACTTTCAAGTTTAGTTATGTCTGTCAGAAATATCTATGTAAACATACCTAGAAGTATGCTAGTGACTCTAAAATCTCTACAAGTTAGATTTTTTTTTTAAAGAAAATAATTACAATTTTTTTGAAAAATCGACTCAAAAAAACTAAAAATTCTATATGCAAAATACTCCCCCACACTTAAACTTTACATTGTCCTCAATGTAATTGACTCATCCAAAGTAAAATAAGTTGGGAAATCAAAATATGATATGAAAACTAAAAACAAAAGATAGAGATAGAAATACAAAACCAGTGGGTTGCCTCCAATTCAGCGCTTAGTTTAACGTCCTGAACCTGACTTGACACACATTGAGATTACTCTTCCAGAGGGAGTAAATCAAGAAGCTCAATTTCATCAACATCCACTACAGTGAAGTTCTCGTAGTATGGCTTCAATCTATGGTCGTTTATCTTTAAAAAAAATCCCAGTTTTGGGACTAGAGATTTCAACTGCACCATGAGGAAATACATTAGTAACAACAAATGGTCCAACCCATCGGGACCTTAGCTTTCCAGGAACTAACTTAAGACGAGAATTAAATAAAAGAACTTTTCCCCCACAACAAAACTTTTTCAAGAAATTATTTTGTCATTAAATAACTTCATCTTTTCCTTGTATATACGAGAGCTCTCTGTTTATGGGTGAAAATTGTTTCTGCTAATTTTGGTAATTTTTGGTGTGTGGATGAGAAACGAATCTAAACCCTAAACAATGCAATGCACGGGAGTACTTTTGATTCGAGATATCAATCTGTACAATCCTGTCCTAAACCAATAAATGGCCGTTCCAGGCTTGCTTCTGTCACAAAGTGAAGGATAAGGGTTGGTCTTAGGGAGGGAAGAGAAGAGAGTATAGAGACCAGAATGGTTAATTCTGAAGATGTGTCTTTTTTTATGACTTGTATCAGAAAGTGGAACTAGTTTTCAGAGTGAAAAGCTATCAGTTCTTGGTGATTTCCGGATACTATGTTGTTTCCGACCAAAAACTTGTTGTTTGGTGGAAATAGGTGAAGCCTATTTATACAAGTCATATTGAAATGTACCCTAGTCTCATAGGAATTGGAAGCGATTGAGTGGTGGAAGAATGGAGTAATGTATAACCGTCATAAACCCATGCTTCCATGATGAAGGAAGTGGATCCGTTTACACCCGTTACTTCTTGCCTCCATTAATTGTCCTACTTCATGACACTTTCTTATAACGGGCGTATTCCACGCCACACGCTGTAAACCGCCAGACCAATACCCTGATGAGTATCCCCCAGTTTGTGACATATTTGATGTCTCGAGTGTTTTTGTGGAAAACATGTAGCATTTTGCTACGTGTGGCAAGTTAAAATCAAGAGGCTTGCCGTAGGAAAATAACATGTGATGCTATTAGGATCGTCTTGGACGGTAGCCTAAAAATTGCCACAAGTATGTTAGTTCGGTGGTGAACTTCGATGGTTGAGATCGCATCTCATGGGGAAGGGTAGCCGTTGATTATGGCTACCTTGTGTTGGCTCCTGATAATGGCGCAATGGCATGGATCGTGCATTCCAGTGGAACGGTGGTGTAAGTGGTGCCTGGTGTAGCCATGGCCACTAGATTTAGTAAGTTGGTCGCCTGAAGCTTGCCACAAGTCTGTCAGTTCAGCGGTGAACCTGGATGGTTGAGATTATAATTTATGAGAGAATGTGGACGTTGATTATGGATATATCTTGTTGGCGCTAGAAGTGGTATAGTGGTGCAGTGGCGCCTGCCTAAATTGGGGTTTGGCATGCCACAACCCTAATTAGTGCGTGTGGCATGTGGCCGCGACACGGTGATATTTTTGTGAAAACGGTGCCATAGCCATGCCAAAGGAACTATAGTAAGGCCATAATGTGGAAACGTCCACAGAAGAAATGGTTTCTATGAGTGGCTATGGTATGATGCCATTCTTAGGGTTTCCTGGGTCCCGCATGGCTCGTGGCATGTTGTGATGCCATAAGTGACACGTTTGGCATAGTTTGGCCTTTTCATGCATGTGGCGGGTTTAAAGCGACCTGATTGATCGATGGAAAGGGGGCCTACAAGAAACATGGGTCCGGCCTCATTTTTAATGCGTGTGGCGCATTTAGGGCGACCTTATTGGTCGATGGAAAGGGGGATGGCAAGCAAGGGAGTGTCCAAACTTCCAGTGCGCCGTTGAATATTTAAAGCGACCTGATTGGTCGATGGAAATGTGGCCGGAAAGCAACATGGGTCCGACCTCATTCTAAATGCGTGTGGCGCATTTAGAGCGGCTTGATTGGTCGATGGAAAGGGGGTCCAGAAAGCAAGGGCATGGCCACACTTCCAGTGCACCGTGGAAGATTTAAAGAGACATGATTTGTCGATGGAAAGGGGGCCGAAAAGCAACATGGAGCCTACCTCATTCTAAATGCGGGGGCCGGCAAGCAAGGGCGTGCCCTCACTTCCAGTACGTCGTGGCATATTTAAATCGGCCTGATTTTTCGATGGGAGATAGGGGCCGGTCGGGAAATATTGGGTGTGGCCATTTGCAAGTGGCGTCGGCTGGCCTATGGCATGGACACACCTTTCTTCGTTACTTCTCATATTCAACGTCTCTGTATATTCTTTGCTTTCTGGCTGAGTATTTTGTGCAAGGGTCTTAACCTTGGTACTTGGAGGTCTGTGCTACTCTGCTGCGAGTGAACACAAATCCTCCATGCCATACCAATATTAAGGGTTCTTCCGGGGAACATAAGCACAAGAAAAGTACTCAGCATGCTCCGACATCTGTGAGTAATGTAGCTAGGAGCTTATACACTCATTAGGCTCTATATATACTAGTGGACAATTCATTTAGAAGCTTGAGGTTCAATATAGTATGAAGAGAGACATAGGCACTCATCGGATTTTGATATATTCTCCAAATTCCATGCGGAATATAGACATACCAATGTCTACTACATATGATGCCGGGTCAGGTAAATAGACTTTTACGAATTTAGCCCTGAACTAAAAACCACCATCAACACTCTCGTATGCATCATTATGTATCTCCTCTAGATCATTGATTTGTAGCTTCATTTGTTTCCCAGCTTCATCATACTCCATGTTGTACATCTTTACCGTCCAAAAATCCTTATGCTCAAGTTCAACTGGTATATGAAAAGCTTTGCATAAACCAAACCATATGGAGACATACCAATTGGTGTCTTATACGCCGTTATATACGCCCAAAGTGCGTCATTAAGCCTAAAGCTCCAATCTTTTCTTGTAGTATTGTCAGTTTTCTCCAGAATGGACTTGATTTCACGGTTTGAAATTTCAACCTGTCCACTAGTTTGTGTAATACGGCGTACCAACCTTGTGTGTAATGTTGTACTTCTTGAGGAGAGTATGGAAGGATTTATTGAAGTGCGAACCTCCATCACTGATAACCACTCGTGGTGTACCATGTCGAAAGAAAATACATTCCTTTAAAAACTCACACACAACTTGAGAATCATTAGTATGGGTGGCTTTAGCTTCCACCCATTTTGAAACATAATCCACAACAAGAAGTATATAAAATTTCTCATTCAAATTAATAAAAGGGCCCATAAAATCAATACCCCACACATCGAATATTTCTACAGCAAGAATCGGTGTGAGTGGCATTTGATTTCGAGCACCTAGATTTCCCGTTTGTTGACATCTATCAAAAGATTTTCAAAAAGCATATGCATCCAAAAACAGTGTAGGCCAATAAAATCCACTCTCAAGAACTTTGAGAGCGGTACGTTTATAACCAAAGTGACCACCACAAGCATAAGAATGACAAAAAGAAAGAATTGATTGAAATTCAGAGTTTGGTACGCACCTACGGATAATCTTATCATCACCATATTTCCACTAGTAGGGCTCATACCACACATAATGTTTGGCTATTTTCTTAAGCTGTATCTTTTGAAAGCTAGACATCGTACTAGGTACTTTCCTTGTAACCAAATAGTTCACTATATCAGCGTATCAAGGTATTGATTCTTTAATCGAGAATATTTGTTCGTCTGGAAAATGATCATGTAAGGAAAGATCTTCTTCGGAAACAAAAAGTCTACTACGATAATCAGAAACAATATTCTCAACACCTTTCTTGTATCTGATTTCAATATTGAATTCTTGTAGAAAAAGAATCCATCTTATGAGTCCCGACTTAGCCTCCTTCTTTTTCAATAGGTATCGTAGTGCTGCATGATCAGAATATACAATCACATTGGTACCCACCAAATAAGATTTGAATTTTTCTAATACAAATATTATATCCAACAACTCTTTCTCAGTGGTCGAGTAGTTGATTTGCGCCTCATTTAGGGTTCTTGATGCATAATAAATCACATGTGACCTCTTGTCTACTTTCTGACACAAAACAACTCCGAATGCATAATCATTTGCGTCACACATTAACCCGGACGACAAACTCCAATCAGGTGACTTAATAATTGGTGTCGTAGTCAACAATTCCTTCAATTTGTTAAAGGCATCCTTGCACTCCTGGTCGAAGTTAAAGAAAACCTCCTTTTGCAACAATTTGCACATCGACATTGAGATTTTGGAGAAATCTTTGATAAACCTCCTATAAAAACCTGCATGACCAAGAAACGAGCGAACCCCCCTCACTGAAGTGGGGTATTGTAAGTTTCTAATCAAATATATCTTTGCTTTGTCCACTTCGAGCCCTTGAGAGGACACGATGTGACCGAGCACTATACCATGGCTTACCATAAAGTGGCATTTCTTCCAATTTAAAACAAGATTAGTGTCTATGCATCTTTTAAGCACAAGTTCAAGATTATTTAAACAAATATCAAATGAATCACCATAAACATTGAAATCTTCCATAAATACCTCAATTATGTTTTCCCCATAATCAGAAAATATACTGACCATACATCTCTGAAAAGTGGCAAGCGCATTGCAAAGACCAAAGGTCATCCATCTATATGTAATTAAACGTACCAATATTGATCACCTCACAATAATCTAAATCGTATGGTAGCGAAACTAGATATTGCAGAATCACAAACGATGAGATGAAGATTTTTGTGATTTCTTTTTATCTTGCCCTATCAGAGATATAATCTCAAGCCAATTATTCAATTGAATTTGTATGATAGAAAATGGCAAGATCAGATCGCTCAACTACAAGATAAGTAGTTTCCTCTGGCTTCACAATCCCAATGAAGTATTTAAGTCGTTAATCGATGGGGTATCGAGAAGAAACCTACGATTAAAGGAGAATCGACTCTAGCAAACCAACTAGTATCACACATGAGGTGTGGGGATTAGTTTTTCCAATTGCTAGATGTCTCCTTTATATAGTTTTCAAATCAGGTTTTCAATCTAAGTTACCTTGGTAACAAAGCATTAAATATTCACCATTAGATGAAAAACCTGACTTATCCAAACTAATATCTTTCAACCGTTAGATCGAAAGTTAGCTTGTCACACACAAATGAAATGTATTTCATTTAGGTTTGATTAACCATACCTAAACGTGTACATTTAGTTGGTTCACGAATAGTTAACCAATGGTTAGCCATATGAGCACTTTCGTATCAATCATATTTATCTTTCTCATAACTATTTAAAATGACTCATAAGAACTAGTTCAAGAGTTTTTCAATTGCAAGGAAATCTTATGTAACTACACAAGACACAATTGAAGAAAAATCGGTTTGATTCATTTGAATCAAGTCATGAACAATATATCCACGGTTTGCAAAGATTGCATTCCTTATTGATTTATTGTTTTAAGTTCATGAACAACCTATTTGATAAATAACCAACTTGGGTACGCGTACGGGTATGCGTACTCTAGTTTTACCGGAACTGGGTTAGAAAACCCAGCAGAAATTTTTGGATGGAAAACTTCTGTGAGTATGCGTATGGGTACGCATACCTAAGGTGACTGGTTTGTAAGTTCGTAAACTCTAAACTCAGCAGAAATTCACGGACGTGAATCTTTTGCCAGTACGCGTACCCAACCTGTCCCCTTCACCAATACCGCATGCACACACTTGGTTTCCGGTACATGGATTTATACACTAATATGCGAACACACTATATATGCTTATATCCATAGGTGGTTACGTAATCTAAACTCTACACTTCAATCATTGAAACATTCTTCTATAATGTTATAATAGTGGTTAGACATAAAGAATCGACTATCGTCATCAAAGCTATTTTCAAGATTGAAACGTCATTATGACTTTCGTCAAGGGTAAATATGAAATGTGGTTAAAGCGAAAGCTTACCAACAAATATTTCGAGAAAAAGATAGGCGAGTAAACTTGGCTCGAAATATCAAATGTGTATGTATGAAAACTATCATACTTATACGACTGTTGTCTCAAGAGTAGGAGATAGATATATAGACTTCTGAGTGCTAGATAAGTTCAAGTCTCCACATACCTTTTTGGTCGGATGAAGTTCCAACGGTTCCTTAAGTAGCTCATCGTCTTCATAAGATAATCTCCATGGAGTCTGGAGCTCAATTATACTTTACTATCCTAGACCGAGACGTATTCATAAGTAAATAAGAAATCAAGGCTTATAGTTTTGATCACTAATATTGACAAACATGCTTAATATAGAAAGACATGCGAGTTCGACCGAGCAATGCTCTAATAATCTCCCCCTTAGTCAATTTTAGTGACAAAACTATCAATACATATGGATTACAAAATAAATAAAACTTTGTAGCTTCTCGTCCACATGATTGATCTCCTTGGTGCTTCAACATTACTCGAAAACTTCGTCTTTTCCAAGTACTCCCATGATTCTATAGATATTCATAGTTATTGAAGTCCCGTAGCCATAACATTGAGAAAACAAAATCTCTCGATCATTGTTATACAGTGTCATAATATTATTACACAACATCAAAGTTCTTATATCACAACTTTGACAATAATACTATGGTGATATGTATAACTCCCCCTTAGTCAATACTTTCTTCTCAACATGAAAACCAATCCCCCTTACATAATGTCCCGTAAAGCACGTAAATCATATGTATTTGTAGTGTGAACTACATATTAATTCTCCCCTTTTTTGTCAATAAAGTTGGCAAAGATACGAAAACGAGATCCTAATGAAATTTTCATGGAGACGCTTCAAGACCAAAGAAAACAAACATATCAACTTGTTTAGATGCAATCATAAAGCTGAAGCTAAATGCATTCATCAAGGAGTTTATAAAGATGTAAGATAACCCCTAAAAATTCCACAACTACACTCCCCATAAAGATATGTAAATTAAGCGCAAGTTCAAAAGAACTCTCCCCCATTTGATGTCATTCCCGAGAGAACAACAAGAGCGACCTAACTTTTATGAGAAAAGAAGGATTTTATTAGACACCAAAAACCATAAGAAATGATTTTCTATATCCAAAATTCTCAATTAAACTAACCACAAGATAACCCATGATTAATTTAATCGGAATAGACAAACAAATTAAACACAAAAGTGATCAATTTAATTGAACATGCTCGACATAAGAGAACTTACAGAGCTATGACTATGTTAACCATAAAAGAATGATAAGCTCAATCATTTTATGCTCAACACAAGAAAACTTATGGAGAATTGCAGTACACATAAAATATGGATCAGGGAAAGATCAATACTGCGGCATAGACATGGACTATGTAGTCAATTTCGGCCATTTCGGCCGAGATTTCGGCGGAATTTCGGATTTCGGTTTTGGGATAGACGAAAACCGAAATCTCGCCTAAACGAAAATTCGCCGGTTTTTTCGGCCGGAATTGGTGTGTCTCGGCCGGAATTGTTCTTTTATATTATTTTTTTCCCAATTTCAGATACAACGTGTAATTTTCACCGTAAATATGATATTAGTATAAAATTTTAATCCGAAATTACACCGAAATTCCCCCGATACAAAGTTATACCAGTGTCTCGGCCGGGGCCGAGACACTCCAAAATCAGAAATTAACTACCTTGGACATGGATTCATTCTATTTTTCATCACTATTTGCACAATGACATATAATAGACATAATCCTTATAAACAAAAATTCATCCTATCTTCCATATAACGACAAAATAGGTTCAATTTTTGTTTGTCAAAAGTTCATCGATCTTGTATCAATACTTGCATATCGACATATAAATGAGATAGATTTTGACATCGTATGTGACAATAATAGTTCACGGACGCAAACACACATATCCCATAACATATTGCAATATATAAAATCAATAAAGATTAATAATGCAAAAATCATCTTCCAAACTATTTTTAGAGTTTTAAATAAATAAAGCAAAATCTGAAAAACAAAGATGAAAAATAAATGGACATATCTATGTGCAATCACAATAATGGCTATTCCAAACTCTAGTTATTCTTCCTAAAACACAAGAATAAAATTCTCACAAGAAGACTTCCTAGACATTAAGATCTTTGAAAAATTCCTTGTCGTCCCCGAACTCTTTGTCGTCAACAGCCATTGGAAAATATGGTTCATGGAGGAAGGAGTCAATAAACCTTCTTGGTTGATGATGTCGAACCAGGGCCTTTTGAATTTCCAATGATCTTAAAACACAAGCCTTTGTTTGTTGAATCTCTTTTCTTGCCAGCTTCAAAACTTCAAGAACATCAGAAAACTTCTGAGAGTTTGAAGGAACAACTCTTGGCTTCCTCACATTCCTTTTTTTTCTTTTCAAAGTTGGAGGCAATTGAGAATTTTTATTTTCCTTAGAGATTGAATGCTTAACACTCAAATTTGTATCTTTTCCATCAGTAGACATAGTGCTTGGAGTTTCCATGGATACAGTTTTGTGGGAGGAATTCACAAATAAACTTCAACAAGCAGTCTAAATATATAAAGAGTATCAGAGAAGGAAAAGGGAATGTAGGGTTTCTGTGCCTATAAAAAGGTTTGCGTACACACAGGTCAAACCCTATAAAGAGTGGAATCATCGTAAATAACCCTCTTATTTTGGAAAATAGGTCCTTTCCAATATCAACAGTGATATGAAGGAATTCCACAACCAAACAACACAAAGATAGAAAACAAAAACAAAAAATTATTTTAAAGCCTGAGGTGTGCAAGATCTTGTCTATTTTAAACAGGCACATGAGACAAGATACACAATGATAACAAAATCAAGTTGTGTTGTGGTGAACAACAATCTGTCCACTATGATCCTTTTGGTTGGAATTCATGGAACCATTCCTTCTCGTATGTTTAGACCATGTTTTATTTTCTAAAGGTCTAAATCTATCTTTAGAAACCAACTTCTTCGAAGATGATAAGATCTTACATACCTCGGTCGTTTTATCCCCGAGTTTAAGCTTGGTAGCTAGACGACCTGCTCTTCGTTGAAGCTTGTTGACATATCTTATCTTGTGTTTGTACTTGAAAAACTTTGATAATTCATGACCCTTGAGCGAAAAGTAGGAGCATTTCAACGCATTAGATGGTTCAGGCACCTGAGATATGCAAAATGCTAGGCACATAGTTGATCCTGAAATACTAAACATAGAGTTTCCAAGTGAATGGTCAATTGATTCTTCCATCTTGATTGGGTTCTCTTAAGAAAGATTATCAAGATTGATGCATGTATTGCTATAATTATCAAAATCAATATTTTCACATAGAAGAGCAACACTTGATTTTTGTCTTCATCTGAATCATAATTGTCAGACATCTCATCAAGTGTCGCAACAAGACCTTTGTTCCCTGTGTATTTTCTACGCTTTGGGCACTCACTTGCAAAATTACCAAAACTTTTACACTTAAAGCACTGAGGCATATCCTCATTATCAGTCTCCTCAATATCCCTGTTTTTAGAAGGAATACGATTATGAGGTTTTACAGATGCTTTTGTCTTATCTATGGTGAACCATTTACTTATCTTCAAAAGAAGGTCTCTAAATTGTCTTGTGATCATCGAGACTGATTTGTCAAGATCTTCATCTGATGAATCTATCTCAGAGTGATCATCTTCAAAGATATATACATTTTTACTTTTATCAAGTAATTTTGTGTCTTTCAGTGATTTGAACGCAACATCCTTAGATTTGGATGAATGTTCATGATCACAGATCTTAAGCTTCCCAACCAACGTATCTGGAGAGATTATCAAGGTTATTTCCCTCAACGATGACATGCTTCTTAGAATCGTATCTAGATGGCAGCGATCTGAGAATTTTCATCACAATGTCCTTTTTCAGGAATAGTCTTACCCAATGCAAAAGATGCATTAACAATTTCAGAAACTTTGTGATTAAACTCATCAAATGAATCTTCATCTTCCATACAAAGGTTTTCCCAATAGGAATTTAGGTTTTGAAGCCTGGATTCCTTTTCACAAGTATTACATTCGAATATAGTTTATAAGATATCCCATGCATCTTTAGACCTAGTGAAATTTGACACATGGTGCTGAAGATTTGGGGTAATGGCATGTATGATGGCATTCAAACCGTCGGATTTTTGCTTTGCATCAAGTATCTCAGCAGCATCATATTCGCCAGTATATTTTGGAACATTAACGTTACCTACTGCAACAACGGGAGCATCATAGCCATTAACAACATGTCAGAGCATTGCTCGGTCGAACTCGCATGTGTTACTATCTCAAGCATGTTTGTCAATATTAGTGATCAAAACTATAAAGCCTTTGATTTCTAGTATATTATAGCTAAGGTCTCGGACTAGGATAGAAAGTGTAGTTGATCTCAAGAACTCCATGGCAATCATCATACAAGATGAAGGACTACTCAAGGAACCAGTGGATCTTCATCTACTAAAATGTATGTGGATACTTGAACTTATCTATCACTCGAAAGTCTATTCTATCTCCTATCTTGAGACAAAAGTCATATTACTATATAGACTAAGAATATACACATATGATATTTCGAGATGAGTATATCTCACTTGTTTATTTCTAGAAATATGTGTTGGTAAAGCTTTCACTTTAGCCAAGTTCATCTTTACCTAGTGAGGAAAATCATGTTATGTTTCAATCATTTTGGAAATTGCTCTGACGAAAAATAGTTTGTGAATAACAACTATATAACGCCCTCTGAGAATGTTTCAATGATTGAAATGAGAGTTTAGACAATATAACCATTGGAGGATATAAGCATTGTTGTGGAAACACATATATGTATAAGCGCTTAGTGTTTGAACCGAATTTTGCGAACTTTGTTGATCAAGTGAAATCATAGTAGTATGCAAGCTTAGTCGGCGAACTCAGTCCACAAAATGACGGTTGTCTGAGAATTTCTGCTAGAGTTTGTGAACTCCATCTGGGAACTTAAGTCCGCAAACTTGAATAGGTTATGTCTAAAAACGATGTTTGTGAACTTATCTTAATAAACTAAGGGATGTTATTGCAAACCGTGGCTTTATAGTTCATGAATCGATTCGAGTGAATCACATCATTTTTGCTTCAATTGTTTCTTGTGTAGTACATGAGATCTCATAGCAATTTAACAACTCTCTAACTAGTTCATTTGAGTCAATTGGACTAGTTATGGTGAAAAAGAATATGGTTGATATGAAAGTTATCATTTGGCTAACTATTTGGTTAACTATGTTGAACCAACTAATTGTACAAGTTTGGGTACGGTTACATAAACCCAAAATCGTCAAGTACATGTGTGTATAACAATCTATGTTTTCGATCTAACGGTTGACAAATATAAGCTTGTATGTAATCAGGTTTTCATCTAACGGTGAATATTGAATGCTTTGTATCTAAGATAACATTGATTGCAAACCCTGATTTGAAATACTATATAAGGGAGAACTTTAGCAACTGGGAAACCTAATCCCTACACATTTTGTGTGATATTGGTTTTCTAAGGTATAGTTTTTTCTCCTTCAACCTTTGGTTTTCTTCTTCTAAAACTAGGTTAATGACTTAAAGACTTCATTGGGATTGTGAAGCCAGACCGATACTACTTTTATCGTAGTTATGTGATCTAATATTGTTGTTTCTATCGTATGAGTACAATTGTAATAATTGGCTTGAGATTTATTTCTCTAATAGGCAAGATATAAAACTAATCACAAACACTTCGTCTCATCATTTGTGATTCCTCAATAATCTTTTTCGTTGTGTCGATTAAGTTTATTGTGAGGTGATTGATAAAGCTGAGCTATTCTTCAGGAATATAAGTCTGGTTTTATCAATTGGTTCTTGTTTACCTTAATTTATCAAAATACGGAACAAAACTCATAGGTTTATTCGTGGGATACGAATTTATCTATCCTTATAGACTTTTCTGTGTGAGACAAATTTGTTTATTAAAGTCTTCGACTTTGGGTCATAGAAACTCTTGGTTGTGGGTAAGATCAACTAAGGGAATCAAGTGCCCAGTATACTATTGGGATCAGAGGAGTAGCAGCATAATTGGACCTTGGATCAGTGTGAGATTGGTTGGGGGTTCAACTACAGTCCAGACCGAAGTTAATTTGGAGTAGGCTAGTGTCTGTAGCATCTTAATAAAATGTATGTTTAATCTGGACTAGGTCACAGGGTTTTTCTGCATTTGCGGTTTCCTCGTTAACAAAATTATGGTGTCTGTGTTATTTCTTTTCTTCACTATATTTTGGTATATAATTGAAATAATACAAGTTGTGCGTTGTTCAATCAATTAGAATATCCGACCTTATTGGTTGTTGATTTAAATTGATTGACACTTGGATATTGGTCTTTGGTACCATCCAAGTTATCTCTTTGATTAAGACTCGCATATTGTATTTGCTTGAGTAAATCAAATCGAGAGATTGATATAATAACTCCTTGAGACATTTTCTATTGATTGAGTCTAGTTGATTCTCTAGAAAGTAACTCGGAGTTGTCCATACAGATTGCTAATCGAAATATTAGGTGTGGTTGTTAGACCCCGCTTTTTCACAACATATACCCATGATTGAAAATCATGCGCTTGAAGAAAATCTCGCATAGAAATTTTCCACCATAAGTAATTTGAGCCATCGAAGACCGGTGGTACGTTAATAGAGATAACACCTCTGTCCATTGATTCAGATCGATACAAACATAAACTTTTGAGGTCTTAAACGTGCTTGCTTGCTTTGATAACAATTGAAAATGCGGGGGTCTAACAAGCTCTCCTAATATTTCGATTAGTAATCTGTATGGACTAACTCTATTATACTTTTAAGAGAATCAACTAGACAGTCAGACTCAATCTTAATAAAAAGTATATCAAGGAGTTAATATCTCTATCTCTCGATTTGATCTATACTTAAGCAAATATAAATCTGTGAGTATTTATAAAATACAAGAGAGATATAAACTTGGATGGTACCAAAGACTAATATCCAAGGATCAATCATTTTCCAATCAACAACCAAAGGTTGGATTTCACAATTGATCGATACAACGCACAACATGTGATATTTCAATTATATAACAAAATTTAATGCGGAATAGAAATAACACATACACCGGAAATTTTGTTAACGAGGAACCGTAAATGCAGAAAAACCCCGGGACCTAGTCCAGATTAAACACCACACTGTATTAAGCCTCTACAGACACTAGCCTACTACAAACTAATTTAGGTTTGGACTGTAGTTGAACCCTAATAAATATCACACTAATTCAAGGTACGGTTGCGCTCCTTACATATTTGATCCCAGCATGATACCACGTACTTGATTCCCTTATTTGGTCTCACCCACAACCAAGAGTTGCTACGACCCAAAATCGAAGACTTGAATAAACAAATCTTCATCACACAAAAAAGTCTAGGATAATAGATAAATCTGTCTCCCACAGATAAACCTACGAGTTTTGTTCTGTATTTTGATAAAATCAAGGTGAACAGGAACCAATTAATAACCTGGAATTATATTCCCAAAGAACAACCTAGAATTATAGATCACCTCACAATAATCTAAATCGTATGGTAGCGAAACTAGATATTGCATAATCACAAATGATGAGACGAAGATGTTTGTGATTTCTTTTTATCTTGCCATATCGGAGATATAATCTCAATCCAATTATTCAATTGAACTCGTACGATAGAAAATGGAAAGATCAGATCGCTCAACTACAAGAAAAGTAGTTTCGCTTTGCTTCACAATCCCAATGAAGTCTTTAAGTCGTTAATCGATAGGGTCTCGAGAAGAAACCTACGATTAAAGGAGAATCGACTCTAGAAAATCAACTAGTATCACACAGGAGGTGTGGGGATTAGTTTTTCCAATTTCTATATGTCTCCTTTATATAGTTTTCAAATCAAGGTTTGCAATCTAAGTTACCTTGGTAACATAACATTCAATATTCACCGTTAGATGAAAAACCTGACTTATCCAAACTAATATCTTTCAACCATTAGATCGAATGTTAGCTTGTCATATACAAATGAAATGTATTTTATTTAGGTTTGAGTAACCGTACCTAAACGTGTACATTTAGTTGGTTCACGAATAGTTAACCAATGGTTAGCCAGATGAGCACTTTCATATCAACCATATTCATCTTTCTCATAACTAGTTCAAATGACTCATAAGAACTAGTTCAAGAGTTATTCAATTGGAAGGAAATCTTATGTAACTACACAAGACACAATTGAAGCAAAATCGATTTGATTCACTTGAATCAAGTCATGAACAATATAGCCACAATTTGCAAAGATTGCATTCCTTATTGATTTATTGTTTTAAGTTCACGAACAACCGATTTGAAAAATAACCAACTTGGGTACGCGTACTCTAGTTTTACCGGAATTGGGTTTGAAAAACCAGCAGAAATTTTCGGATGGAAAACTTCTGTGAGTACGCGTGCGGGTACGCGTACCCAAAGTGACTGGTTTGTAAGTTCGTAAACTCCAAACTCAACAAAAATTCACGGACTTGAATCTTCCTCCAGTACGCGTACCCAACCTGTCTCCTTCACCAATACTGCATGCATACATATGCATGCACTTGGTTTCTGGTACATGGATTTATACACTAATGTGCGAACACACTATATATGCTTATATCCATAGGTGGTTACATAATCTCAACTCTACATTTCAATCATTGAAAAATTCTTCTATAATGTTATAATAGTCGTTAGACATAAAGTATCGACTATCGTCATCAAAGTTATTTTCAATATTGAAACGTCATCATGACTTTCGTCATGGGTAAAGATGAAACATGGTTAAAGCGAAAGCTTACCAAAACATATTTCGAGAAAAAGATAGGTGATTAAACTTGGCTTGAAATATCAAATGTGTATGTATGAAAACTATCATACTTATACGACTGTTGTCTCAAGAGTAGGAGATAGATAGATAGATAGACTTTTGAGTGCTAGATAAGTTCAAGTCTCCACATACCTTTTTGGTCGGATGAAGTTCCACCAGTTCCTTGAGTAGTTCTTTGTCTTTATAAGATAATCTCCATGGAGTCTGAAGCTCAACTATACTTTACTATCCTAGACTGAGACTTATTCATAAGTAAACAAGAAATCAAGACTTATAGTTTTGATCACTAATATTGACAAACATGCTTGAGATAGCAACGCATGCGAGTTCGATTGAGTAATGCTCTAACAGATCATCTCATGCATGAATGCATGATCCGAGGTGGAGAATTGTAGGGAAACTGTGAGGTTCTTAGTTTAGGTCAATTACCATATAAAGATGGGTTACCTAAATTGACCATGGTTTCCTAGTTAGAGATGGTTTCCTAATCTTATGAGGCTAAGACTTGGGAACTAAGTTTGTGACTCCTATATAAGGAGGTCTAGGTTATTAGTTTAGTCATGGAATCCTCAATGGAATTAAGTTTGTGTCGCCTGAATTATTGGGCCAACCGACCGGAGGGCCCGAAGGGAGGGAGTCCCTTTTATGACCATTTTTTTGTAAATTGAAACCTAACACAAATGTGCAATTGATAAAAAAGATTGGATTTGGTGTCCATGGTTAGTCTTTTTCACTTGACACAATTATCCCTCCCTTTTGTTTTAATTACTACAAATCTTTATGTATCCTATTCTTTTAGAGGTATAAATGGAAATCAAACTTTAACATAACATATCTAAAAATACGTACCTTGGAATTTTACAAATTTTATATCGTTGGAAAGCTTATAAAAAAATCTTCGCAATGACTACAAACAATAATATCAAATTTTGAGTTTTTACGAAGAATTCGGAAATATTTTATCATTTTAGGCACACTTTTAGAAAATTAAATGTATATTCATTATGCAAACCACCACAAATGGTACATATACTTTATGTAGCTGTTGATGGTGGTTTCTAGTTAAGGGTTAAAATCGTAAAACACTAAACCCTAGCAAACAGTGATGTCACAACATTTAAAGCAACAAGCATTTACTAGGAACATTTACTGAAAACGTTAATGTGTCACTAAAATAATTACCCGGGTATATTTTTCAAATTAGTGTTACGACGAGCCAAACCCTAATTCCCACGTGTGCCAATGGCAAATCATGCCAGCCACACCAACCGTGCCAAGGAATGCCAACCATGCTAGCTTCACTTCTGTGCCAATGGAAAATCATGCCAGCCACACCGACCGCACCAAGGCATGCCAACCATGCTAGACGCACCTCTGTGCCAATGGCAAATCATGCCAGCCACACCGACCACGCCAAGGCATGCCAACCTTGCTTGAAACACCTCTATGCCAATGGAAAATCATTCCATCCACATCGACCGCGCCAAGCCATTCCAACCATGCTAACCGCACCTCTGTGCCAATGGAAAATCATGCCAGCCACACCGACTGTGCCAAGGCATGCCAACCATGCTAGCCGCACCTCTGTGCCAATGGCAAATCATGCCAGCCACACCGATCGCGCCTGGCATGCCAACCATGCTAGCCTCACCTCTGTGCCAATAGAAAATCATGCCAGTCACACCGACCGCGACAAGGCATGCCAACCATGCTAGCCGCACCTCCATGCCAATGGCAAATCATGCTAGCCACACCTAGCCCAATCTAGCCGTTCCATGCCAAACGCACTCTGCCTTGGCCCTAGCTATGCTATTCACACCAAGCCAAGCCAAACGCCCTTGACTTGGCCCTAGCCGCGCCACCATGCTGGCCTTCCCCTCGCGGCTACTAAAGTGAAGGCAGGCAACAATCAACGGTCGCCCTTCAATCCCAAGAGCAAATCCTGGCCGCCTAAGGTCTCCTCACGGCCTTTGGCCCGAAACCCTAGCTTGGTCACGCACCTATCCAAGTTAGCCGCGCCATGCCAAATACATCTCGCCATGGACCCTCATGTCATGCCACCATGCTGGCATTCCCCTTACATCTACTAAAGTGAAGGCAGGAAATAATCAATGGTTGCCCTTCAATCCCAGGAGAAAATCCTGGACGTCTAAGGTCCCCTCTCGACCTTTGGCTCAAAACCCTAGCTTGGTCATGCACCTAGCCAAAGATAGCCACGCCGACTGCGCCATGCATAACACGTCTCGCCATGGCCCCTCATGCCACGCCACCATGCTGGCCTTCCCCTCGTGACTACTAAAGTGAAGGCGTGCAATAATCAATGGTTGCCCTTCAATCTCAGGAGAAAATCCTGGCCGTCTAAGGTCTCCTCATGACCTTTGGCTCAAAACCATAGCTTGGTCACGCGCCTAGCCCAAGCTAGTCACGCCATGCACCCATGGCAAATCGTTGGCCCCACGTGCCCAAACCACGCCAAGGAGTGCCATGCCAACCTAATTGCGCCAAGGCATGCCATGTTAGCCTGGCCATGCCGCCATCCCTCCTGAATTCTTCCTGAGTTTTTATTTCGGGCTGTTTTTTTCTCCCGAACGAGTTCAAAACATAAATATCCCCGCGAAAGGAGATAGGAAATTTTTTTCCGGTTAATTTGAGTGGAAGACCGTCAACATCCTAGTATGTACTAGAATTCTACAAAGATTCTAGTAAGGGGTGCTAATTAGGGTTTCTAAAACAAAGGCGTGCGGCCATCAACGACTGCCATTTCAATCCCAGGAGCAAATCCTGGCCATCTAAGGTCTCCTCACGACCTTTGGACCAAAACCCTAACTTGGTCACGCACCTAGATCAAGCTAGTCACGCCATGCGCCCATGGCTACCCCTTGGCCCCACATGCCAATCCAAAACCACACATAGGCCAAGCTAGTCACACCATGCGCCCATGTATATCCTTTGGCCCCACATGCTAAGCCATACCAAACCTAGCAAAGCTATCCGCTCCATGCCAGACACACTTTGCCTTGGCCCTAGCGATGCTAGTCACATCATAAATAGCTAAGCGCCCTTGTCTTAGCCCTAGACATGCCATACGACCATGGAAAACCATTGGCTCCACATGCCAAGCCAAACCAAACCTAGCCAAGCTATCCGCGCCATGCCAAACACACTTTGCCTTGGCCCTAGCCATGCTAGTCACGTCATGCCAATCCAAGCGCCCTCGCCTTGGCCCTAGCCATGCCATACGCCCATGGCGAACCCTTGGCCCCTCATGCCAAGTCTAAACATACCCAAGCCGTGCCACCCTGTTGGACCTCACTACGCGGCTACCAAAACGAAGGCGTGCAACGATCAACGGTTGTCCCTCCTCTCAAGATGAAACATCTCGACCGTGGAAGGTCACCATGCTAACAAGTTCCCCGAGCTCGACTTGCCAAGCCACAACAACGTGTTACATGTTTTCCAAAAATATTTGAGACATTAACACAAACTGGGGGATCCTTTTTGGGTATTGGCTTGGTGGTCTATAGCGTACAGCGTACACTACACCCTTCATAAGGAAGTTTCATAAGAGTGAGGCGCCTAGTAAATACGTGAGTTATGTGGGAAACGTTCATGGGAAATAAAGTCGTGAGTTAACAACCTTATGGAACATCAATTCCATAACATTAACAGTTTCATGCGTTAAACACTTTATGGAACATCAAGTCCATGCATACGGTTACCACCTCCTCCCATTTACTTCTCCACTCCTTAATGAGACCAGGGTACGTTTCTACTTCGATTTGTATAAATAGGTCTTACCTATTTCCCTCTAGACAACAATTTCATTCGGACTAGACAACACTCAGAAATACTTACTTGCTAGATCTCCTCGTGATCTCTCCTACTTTATGATAACAAGTCATAGAAACCCAACTGCTCTTCCAGAATCAAATATTCTGGACTCACCACTCTCCTTGCTTCCCTCCCCAAAACCAACCCATTCTCCTCCTCTTTGTGACCGAAGCAAGTCTGGAACGGCCATTTCTTGGTTTAAGACGGACTTGTACAGATTGATCTCTCGAATCTAAAGTACTCCCTTGCAGTACATTGTTTAGGGTTTAAACAGTTTATCACTTTCACACCCGCAATTACCAAAATCAGCAGAAACTATTTTCACCTATAAACAATTGGCGACCACAGCGGGAGGTTCGATTGTTCAGTTACAATGTCAATTTTCGATCGTCGATCTTATTCTTTGACCCCAGACATCAAGATGGTAGAGGAAGACGATTTACTCTGACTCAGTTACTCGATTATCAGTCTGGACACGACAAGGGATGACTGGGGACTTCCCAAATGTTAGAAGCAAAACGATCCGCCCAGGGATCAACGACTCAGTTATCAGACAACTCAGTAATGACTGGGGACTTTCCACAATCGCGGAGGTGCTTCCGACAAGACTCGGTCTTACACCCGGAAGGTTACCTATTCGTCAGGAGACCTAAAAAACCAAGTAAGTTCTATCTAGACGAGATACGTGGTTTGCTTTTTCAAGTTTTCACGGGAATGATAAAACAAGTAGCCATATTATGTTTCACCCCCATGTCATATACTAACACATGGTTCCATGGTTTTCCCGGGATGTCTGTGTAACTTTCAATCATAACAAAAAAAAATCAACTCCTAAAGAATTCATTCCAAAAAGAATAACCCAAAACTGTCAAGGTAACATTTATCTATCAACCCAATAAATCCAGAAAATCAAAAACCATAAACCAGGCGCTTTGTTTGTTGCTCAAAAAAAAAAGTCACCTACCTGTATGTGCCTATTTTGCACAACAATGATTACCTGTCACTATTAGCAGACGTTACTACATTGACATTCCAAGAATTGTTTATGATGAAGTATTTCCACAAGTTTATGAAAGGCATACCCATTGCTAGGGTTTACATCGGTTGAGAAGAAAGATATTTCTACAGATTTATGGAAGGCATACCTATGGATATGGTTTGCACCAGCACTAGAAAGCAAGAAGAACAAAAAATTGAAAGAGAAACGCTGGAGTACATAGCTAGAATATGCTTTCCCACTTTATTGCTCCCGCGGTACCACTAACACCAGGACGTGATAACAAAGACACGAGATAAAAAGGGGAGCCAACCCATTTCATAAGCATAACACTTTTTGGAATTTTATTAAGGAAAGGATTTCCTGTTTGAGCTACGTATGGGAAGAGGCAACTGGGCCCGCAAGAACAAGTTCGCTCCACGCCAAACTAGCCTCATGTCAAGCCAGCACTGTGCCAATCCAACGGTTCGCATCATTCCCAGCCAACGGTCCATGCCGTAACAAAGTCCAAAGCCAACATCCACGCCAAACCAGTGCCCATTCCAAGCTGATCCAACGCTAACTAGACGCGCTTCCCAGACGCACTTCCCAGACGCGCTTGCCTGATGCGCTTACCATACGCGCTACCCAGACGTACCTACCAGAGGCGCTTAACTAGACGCGCTTGTCATCTCTGCACGATACACTTACGATCACCAGAACTAGAGCCGCTTCCGCCACCCTAAAGGTTCTTCAAGCATGGAAGCTCCAACCGTCATCAGGGACGCTACTCCACCATCATGGCAAGATACTGGAAGAGCCGGAAGAAGCCGACCTCCTTTTAGCACTGTTGATTTGATGAAAAGACAAAAGATACTTCAGCAGGACATGCGTTTATAGATGAAGAGGCTCGCGTTTCTCTTGAACGCCCAGTAGAAGGGGATAAGCAATCCAATTTCATCACATGCAAAGGTCAAGAAGACTTCTCCAAAATCGAAAGCAAAGGAAATCAGCAACCCTCCTGAGTTCATAGAGACCCTCTTCCCGTCAGAACCTGCACGATGGGAATTTGGCCCATAAAGTCGTACAGTCTATGATGAAACAGTTATGTGAAATTCTATATTTCTCCAAGGCATAATGTCAAGACATATTTTCATCCCTCAACCGCACTGCATCAGGGAAAGCAAGCGTTTCCAGCCAGGGAAGCCATTCCCAAACCCCAACCTCTCCTGGAAAGCATGATCGATAGATGAAACATGGGACTCCTAACCTCTGTACACTTGAGGGATGTCTATTTTGGAAGAACGTGACGTAGCCTCCAACTTCACCATGGTAACCATCAAGTCTTTGAGAGTTGCAAGGCTTCGTCTCAACATTCTCTTCAGAAGTGGCTCCGCTTCAACATTCTCCAGCAGTGGCTCTTCTTCAACGTTCACTTCAAAACCACTCTTTCCTGCAAAGGGTCATTTCACCACACTCCCCCATGTCAAAGATCATGATCGCATCCATCCAATCTTCGTAGTCATGGCACCCATTTAGTTCATCTCGCCAAAACTCGTGACCATGGACAGCCAGAGATTTACCACATCAACAATTACTACAAAGGTAACTCATACTCCTCCATGTTCTGAGTTCCATGTGGAAGAAGTAACAAAATCAGCAGTACGAATGCACGATGGTGATGTATTTATCATGGTCAACCCACTGACCACATAAGATGGAAACATGTAAACCATACTTGGGGACTGAGGGTATACATGTAATCCCTTCATTGTCAAAGCTCAGAAGACATAATTAACCAAAAAGTCCATAGCCACAACAAGGTCATATACTCTTCAAGGGTGCAACGCAAGAATATCATCACCTCTCTGTCTAAAAGACGCCTTAAACACTTTACGAGGCCGCGAAGGATCCCAACCCTACACTATCCAGAATATTTTATCATGTAATTTCTGTGCATCCCAGTGTCACATCAACAAGAGTACGTTAGGCTTATATCAAATCTTGTGGACGGGGATTCAAGGCAATGTAGTGAAAGAAGGTTACACATGGGGACTACCAGCATGAGACGCTTTCACTCCCATCAACCAGGTTATTAGTGATCTCAACATCATCATTGTCGATGTTTTACGAGCCACGAGAATTTCTCAACATGAAGCCATACATGTGCACTGAAGACTCCAAAAGCATCTCAGAAGGTTACATTCACGTATTCATTCATGCCATCGTATCAAATCGAAGTATGACCGACGACTTCTCACCGCATCCAATTCCGTACGATAGTCCAAGATTCAGAAGATGGTTTGAAGGATTAACTTGGAACAAGGTCCCGGAAGACTTGATAGCACCACATCGGCATTGGAACGTCCCCCTATTTCATCTCGGGGAGCCAGAAGTTTTCGACCATGCAAGCATTCACAACACATCATCATCACGATCATAAGGTCCACTGAACAACCTAAGGTCGAGGATAGACCGACGACGCAACCACAATCTCCAAGATTATCCCTGACATGATCGTTTCCGAGCATATATTTCATCCATCCGTCCCAAGAATACAACAGAATCTTGGAATAGGTGACTGGCGCGCGACTATACCACCCTGGGCCAGCAACATCCCTCCTGACTCCTTCCCTATTTTCACTGTCGGGAAGTTTTCACCTCCTAAGAGAGATCTACACCCAAATATTCTCGCGTAGGGAGATACAACATTCTATTTCGTGTCCGATAAAGAGGCGGACCATCAAAATCCGAGTCCGTACACGGATTCTATAGCGATTATAGTAAAGGGCGCTAATTAGGGTTTCGGCGTGTCAAACCCTAAACCGCAAGCATTTCCCTTGCAAGCTCTTCCCTTCCAAAACGCTCCCCTTACCATATTCATGCCTTGTCGAGCGCTTTATAGAGCGGCCCACATCCTTTCCATGCCAGTCAGTGCTAATGGGTCCCCTTCATGCCAAGTCCATGCTAGCAGCTCTGTCTCGCGTTCCAAATCCTAGCCCTGAAGACACCCAATCATACCGGGATTTGTGCAAAGCTACCAGTTAAAAGGATTTCGGATGCTACCTACCTCTAGAATAATATTTTTGAATAAGGAAAGAATTCCATGTTAAAGTCGTGCATGAAGAAAAGAAATCGGCCCCACAAGAGCAAGCCCTGCCACTCCCAAGACATCCACGCTTTCCTTGCCAGTGGAAGTCTTTCCAGCGCTCCACATTCAGGTTTTGAAACAATCCGCCATCAACAGTTTGTGCTTAGGTTATGCCCCAAACCATGCCAATGGCATGCCAACATAGCAGCGCCACCATGCCAAGGGTATGCATGGTTTGGATGGGCCTCACCGCCGCTACCGCTCCAGAACTGGGGACTTACAGTCGAACGATCACTCTCAAGACACAACTTTACCAGGAGTAAATACTGTGGAATCCCTAAAGGAAGAAAGAGAAATGCAGGATAGGCGGAACATGATGGAATCACAGCCGGGAAATCATCCTCAAAAGAAATGCCTCATCAAAACCTAAATGAAACCTAGGCGGGATAGGAGGGTGCGATACTTTGATGTTTGAAAGAGGGAAGGATTTCCAAGGGCATCGAACAAGATGCAATCGGACTGAAAAGATAAATCACAACCGTGCCGAGCCGCCTATGCATGCCTCACCTCACCGAGCTTCGCCCTGCCATGGCCGCACCAGGCCAATCCATCCGCTCCATTTTCTCGGCTCCACCACGTCTAGCCATCCTTGCACGTTCGACCATGTCATTGCCGCAGCCAGGACCACGCTACCCCTTGGCCCCTCGAGCCAAGCTGTCCACTTGCGTCGCTCCCAAGATTTTAAATTGTTGCAGAAAAGTGGTAGTAAGAATGTCGTTCACTCGGACTCGTTAAGGTATGATTTAAGACTTAAAAATAAAAACAAAGAAATATATACAAGATTGTCACTTTATCGAGAGATACTAAGACTCAAGATTCCACTATTAATCACAATCAATTGGTTCATATTTTGACTCTTAACAATTATAGCTCTTTTGTGGACTTTATTACTTTTCCAAAAGTAGATTTCTAAAACATTAGATGTAAATCACAAGCATGGTATATCAAAAGATCTTACGTCTAAGCATATACCATCAAACGAAATCACAACTAATTAGTGAAACACATAAATCAATTAAAATAAGTGCAAAAAGTCATAAAGAATCAATTATAGTTACCAAACAATTGTGATAAGGATTCCTCCGTCATCCCAGTGATGGGGCTTAGCTCTTCATGGTGCAAACACGCTCAAAATAATAACTCATAACTGAATAGGTATTTTATTGGAGGAAAATAGTATTACAGCCGAATCTGTAACAGGTATATTTGTTACAAAATCGACTGTTACAGAAATTGTTGCAAACTAATGATAATAGTTACTAATGGACTGTTACAAGATTCTGAAACTTAAGACCCTACAAACGACAGTCCCTTACAGCCTTATGTTCTTCAGCTTCGTCTTCTTCCTGCTACTGCTGCAACTTCTCTTGCAGCTTGATTCCTAGCTCTGAAGCGTCCCCCAAAGTCTCGAAACCACATATGGGACTCTAACCAACGCATTTTATACCAAACATGCCGATTAATTCGCAAGGAAATCTCTTCTTTTCTTTTTCTCTAAGTCACGAAAATATCTCCCTGTTTTCTTCTTCTATGCGTCATTTAGTCAAATCCGGCGTCCCGGAATCTCTTAAGGATATCACCAAATCAACATAGAGTAATATTTCCTATTATTTCCACGTAACTTCCTTTTCCAGCTCACGAAACTCCCAAAGACAAACCGTGAATAATTTGTTTCTCTGTTTTCTCCCAATCGATTATTACTTCCCCTTTTTATCGAATCTACGGGACTTACCATCCCTGTTTAGTAGCCTCAAGTAAAAACCAATCGAAATCCATGCCAAACTCCGCTTAAATCTCTCGAAAAATCCTTCTAGGGAATTACCAAATATATCTAACAGAAACTCGATAATTTCTCTCGTCTCTGTTTCTGTTTGTTCTCTTCTTTGTGTGTTGTGAAATTCTAAGAAGACCTAGCATATTGGAAAGGCCTAAACAAGACCCAAATCCAACTTCCCAAAATCAAACCCAAAGCCCCGAAGCTTTCTCTTCACCCTGTTTTACTTCTAACCGGAGAACTAGTCGTATTTAATCGACTGAAAGAGACATACTACACCTGTTTAACCTTAGCAAGTCCATCGATTGAATCTCTCTAAATCTAGCCCAAAAATCAAATCCAAAACTGACAGTAGACTGTGTTAGTTTCCCGCCAATTTTTGAGAATTTGAAATCGTGAAGAAGAAGGGTGTCCCCCTAATCCACTACTGGGGTGCGAATAGAAAGTGGTGGTGAGTAGTAAAGAGGATAGCTCTTATCAACTGGGTGACCCTTAGTAATTAAGGTACCCCTTATCCAAAATGGGGTTCCATATAGTAAGTTTCTTCCACGAGCGCATATACCACTTTTTGAGCCAATTTTCCCACACATTTATTTCTCCAAAAACACCTACAAAAACATAAAATAACCAAATAAGTACAAAATCGAGCACTAACAATATACATAATTGAGATCCAAATAGACACATAAATGCGTCTATCAAATACCCCCAAACTTATTGTTTGCTAGTCCTCGAGCAAATCTAAAATAGAAAATAAAATCCTAACTCACTGTCGTAGGCATCGTCGATTGCATTTAGCGTATGCAATAAGCCTTTACTCCAGAACTTAGCTATTTACACAAAACCTTGGAAGGCACTAAAGAATCTCCTTGGTTGGCATACTTATTGACTACAGGAGGAAGCACCCTGATGCGAAGTTCCAATTGTTGTACACGAGTTTGCACTCAAGCATACTAAAATTCATATATAAGTGACAGAGCTCTACTCAGATAGTCTCACTATGGACATCAATATCCGGAGTCAACAAATCACATGGAAAGATTAAGAGATGGATGTAGAAAAGCATAGATGGTTTTGATGTTGTATAGGTGAACGGTGTTTCTCATATCTGTCTGAAGGCCACTGCCAAAATGAACCTATCCTAATGGACTGAGATACTGGTCTGACTAATATCAACACACTGGCATATACAAGGGAACCAATGGTCGACAATCCTAATTCTAGATCAACTCGACTGGCATATACAAGGGAACCAGCTGTCAATTTATTCACTGAACATTTAACTTTTAACCTTTTTTTTAACTGCATGATTAGATCTTGTGGATCCAAGCGCATGCTTCTTGTCAGCAGATTACATGGTAATTACCGTGGATCCTGCGTTCCACGCTTTATTAGGCGACGGAGACTAGGAGAACACACACATATTGATATCCAAGTGTTAATATTTATTCTGATTGGTCTAATTGGTCAGGTCTTTTCTTTTTATTTTTCTTTTTTTCTTAGTAACTCAATCACTCTATTTCATCATAGTAGTGGTAACAACTTGAATCATGGGCCCCACCTAATTACTTAGAGAAATATATTTTAAAAAGAAAACGAAATAAAAACAGAAGTGAAAAGGACTCAACGAGATATGGCGAAACTACCATGTTATTTCTAACACCTAAGCTCTGTGCTTTTATGAATAAAATCTTCTAGATGTTTCCATCTAATCAGATTGGTTCCTCAACTCCTACAATCAAAATGCTTCCATCCACTTAGATTGGTTAGTGTTATCCTTAATAAGCATATATTTTTAGGTTCTGGAGTTTATTAAAGCAACTAAAAAGTTTCTCCCATACCCCCAAACTTAAATCTAACATTGTCATCAATGTTCTAAAGATAAAATTAAAAGCATGAACAAGGAGAAACTGTTACCATTTGAAGCAAAAAAGATAAGGAAAGATATTACCGTGTCGCACAAATATTGGGTTACCTCCCAAGAAGTGATAAGTTTAAAGTCTTCAGCCGGACGTAATAAAGAATTAATCACCTCATAAAATCATATATCAATAGCCGGAACAACTGTGGATCATCAAAATCAAATAGAGCTGACACAGGTAAAAGGAAACATCAATTGACTAAAAGAATGAACAAGCCAAGCACAAACTTATCCAATATTTTGTTTAAGATCACTATTTCTAGTTGTGGTAGGTAAACCTCTTTGGGTTGAATTTCCTCAGTGAAAAGCTCTGATTCGGGCTGTATAGTATGGAAAAACTCAACTAAGAACTTTGAAGCACATAATAATAACCTGAATAATTGGGGATCCTCAAAGTCAATTAGAGTTGACTCACACAGCTGACCACAATGAGAGTGATGGTGATTCTTTATAAAATGTGTCAATATTAATCTCATAAGGTACTTAGGTTTAGTCTCAAAACTAAATAATCGACATATCTGAAACTTATACGTTCCCATAGTTGGTTGAAAAATATTTGGTGGGAAAACAAAATCGATCTGGGTATCATAGCCTGGGTAAAACACATCAACCAGAGGATGGGTTTCTAACGACTGAACTTTCTTATGGACATCACTAGGTTCAGGAAAACGTGTATGAAGATAATCTTGTAAAATGGTTGAGGCACATATGTCAAGTCCCAAGTGAGGGACTTTTCTAAGAGTTAAAGCACATGGAGAATGATAATCACCCCCAAACTTAGAGTTTTCACTGTCTCTAGAAAGACTAGTCATAACTTCCCTAATTTCAAGGTCATCTGATTCCTGAAAATGGTCAATTGATTCTTCTAAGTCAGGTACATCCTCACTCATCTCTACGAGTTCATTTTCTCGTTCCTCTAAACCATCATTGGCTTCGTAAGCAAAAGGGAATACTACATCGTCTAAAACGAGGGTATCTCTAGCAAAATCCTTGTCCTTTTGAATATGTGAATAATTATTAAAATTATTTGGATTTGAACTAGAAATAATATTATCGTTATAAAGCTCAATTGGGGTAACAAATTCCTGAGCACTATGCCTATTTATTTCAAATTCTTCATTAACACTATCCTCATCATAATCATCAATATAATAACATGAAAATGGTTGAACCTCATCTAAACAAGTAGGGTTACCAATTATAACCTCGGAATCTTGATTATGTAAATAACTATCTTTATTTTCAAGGGTATTATTGGAAACACTGTATTGGAAATTAAAATTATTTCGAGCAAGTATTTTGTTCGTCTCAGCCATCAGCTTGAGGGATTCCTCAATAGAAAGTTTTCTTTCGTCATAAACCAAGTTATTCATCTCAGCTATCTTACGTGTCGACTCTTCTAATTTCCTGAGGGACTCTTCTAAAGGAGGAATAGGAACAGAAGGATCATAAAAAGGACTACTTTTCAAAAGTTTCATTGTATCCTCCAAAGACGAAGAACTAATGCTATAATATTCTTGCTCGTATGAATGATGTGTGTGTGAATAGTAATTGGGCTCATCATGGTATGAACCATAACCTTCAAAAGGCTAATATTCCCAACCACTAGTCATACTATAGTAACGTCCATTTTGAAATTCAGTTGGATATTCGTTGTATTGGCTATTGTAATACCAGTTCGACATTCTATTGCAGGGGTGTGAGAGTTGTCACACAAAATAAAACCCACTGACAGAGGATTCGTGGGTGGATAGAGTCTTACCTCCCGTACCAGACGGGTGATGAACCGTTGAAGTTGACTCAGGCCACCGACTCCTATGTCAGTGTACGAACCCGAGGGGCCGAGACAGTATCGTAACTGTCGTCCTTCCCTACAAACAATTTATATTTAATCTTTAACCCTTCCTTAGGGTTTTAAAAATAATTTCCAAGTCCAAAAATAAAAATAAAAATTACAAAAAATAAAACCCTATTTACAGATTCTAAAAATAAAATAAATATGTACAAAATCTTCTTCACTCCTCGGACTCCTCTTTTCTTTCCTTCTTTGGCGATGCTTTCCTTTTATAGCACTTTTTATTTCCTTGTAGCTTCGCTCCAAATCTGAAAAGAATCAAAAAAATACCAAAGGCGTAAAAGAGAACAAAAATAATAAAAATTAAAATTAAACCTAAAAGAATAAAAATAAACCTAAAACAAATCTAAATACAAGTCTGCGTCGACGACGCCAAAAATTGATGTGATTTTAAATTGTTGAAGAAAAGTGGTAGTAAGAATGTCGTTCACACGGACTCGTTGAGGTTTGATTTAAGACTTAAAAATAAAAACAAAGAAATATATACAAGATTGTCACTTTATCGAGAGATACTAAGACTCGGGATTCCACCATTAATCACAATCAATTGGTTCATATTTTGACTCTTAATAATTATAGCTCTTTTGTGGATTCTATTACTTTGCCAAAAGTATATTTCTAAAACATTAGATGTAAATCACAAGCATGGTATATCAAAAGATCTTACGTCTAAGCATATACCATCAAACGAAATCAAAACTAATTAGTGAAACTCATAAATCAACTAAAATAAGTGCAAAAAGTCATAAAGAATCAATTATAGTTACCAAACAATTGTGATAAGGATTCCTCCGTCATCCCAGTGATGGGGCTTAGATCTTCATGGTGCAAACACGCTCAAAATAATAACTCATAGATGAATAGGTGTTTCATTGGAGGAAAATAGTATTACAGCCGAATCTGTAACAGGTATAATTGTTACAGAATCGACTGTTACAGAAATTGTTGCAAACTGAAGATAATAGTTACTAATGGAATGTTACAAGATTCTGAAACTTAAGACCCTACAAACGACAGTCCCGTACAACCTTATGTTCTTCAGCTTCGTCTTCTTCCTGCTGCTGCTGCAACTTCTCCTGCAGCTTGATTCTTAGCTCTGAAGCGTCCCCCAAAGTCTCGAAACCCCCTATGGGACTCTAACCAACACATTTTATACCAAACAGGCTGATTAATTCGCAAGGAAATCTTGTCTTTTTTTTTTCTCTAAGTCACGAAAATATCTCCCTGTTTTCTTCTTCTACGCATCATTTAGTCAAATCCGACGTCCCAGAATCTCTTAAGGATATCACCAAATCAACATAGAGTAATACTTCCTATTATTTCCACGTAACTTCCTTTTCCATCTCACGAAACTCCCAAAGACAAACCGTGAATAATTTGTTTCTCTGTTTTCTCCCAATCGATTATTACTTCCCCTTTTTATCGAATCTACGGGACTTACCATCCCTGTTTAGTATCCACAAGTAAAAACCAATCGAAATCCATGCCAAACTCCGCTTAAATCTCTCGACAAATCCTTCCAGGGAATTACCAAATATATCCAACAGAAATTCGATAATTTCTCTCGTCTCTGTTTCTGTTTGTTCTCTTCTTTGGCTGTAGTGAAATTCTAAGAAGACCTAGCATATTGGAAAGGCCTAAACAAGACCCAAATCCAACTTCCCAAAATCAAACCCAAAGCCCCGAAGCTTTCTCTTCACCTGTTTTACTTCTAACCGGAGAACTGACCGTATTTAATCGACTGAAACAGCCATTCTACACCTGTTTAACCTTAGCAAGTCCATCCCAATCAAATGATGCGATTGAATCTCTCTAAATCTAGCCCAAAAATCAAATCCAAAATTGACAGTAGACTGTGTTAGTTTCCCGCCAATTTTTGAGAATTTGAAACCGTGAAGAAGAAGGGTGTCCCCCTAATCCACTGCTGGAGTGCGAATAGCAAGTATTGGTGAGTAGTAAAGAGGATAGCCCTTATCAACTGGGTTCCCCTTAGTAATTAAGGTACCCCTTATCCAAAATGGGGTTACGTATAGTAATTTTCTTCCACGAGCGCAGATACCACTTTTTGAGCCAATTTTCCCACACATATTTATTTCTCCAAAATCACCTACAAAAACATAAAATAACTAAATAAGTACAAAATCGAGCACTAACAATATACATAATTGAGATCCAAATAGCCACATAAATGCGTTTATCACTTTGCCTTTGAGATGTACGACCAGACCAAGCCGGTAACTTTTGCCTCACCACTCCACGGTCTGCATTCCCAGTACAACTTACGCAAGGCCGCCAACACGGGAAACCAAAACTCTCTTTACCACTCAAAAAGTTAGTCGGATTCTCTTGACCATATTTGCAATGATTTACACCTCGATTTCGTCCTTGTCTGTCACCATCATATGCTTACCTCGCTACAAGGCACCTGTTCTGAGATAAGCAAGGGACTTAATGTTGATGGTGGTTTTTAGTTTAGGTTAAAACCGTAAAACACTAAACCCTAACAGCCAGTGATGTCACAACATTTAAAGCAATAAGCATTTACTAGGAACATTTACTGAAAACTTTAATGTGTCTCTAAAATAATTACTCGGGTATATTTTTCAAATTAGGGTTACGACGAGACAAACCCTAATTCCCATGTGTGCCAATGGCAAATCATGCCAGTCACACCGACCGCGCCAAGGCATGCCAACCATGCTAGCCGCACCTCCGTGCCAATGGAAAATCATGCCAGCCACACCGACCGCGCCAAGGCATGATAACCATACTAGCCGCACCTCTATGCCATTGGCAAATCATGTCAGCCACACCGACCGCGCCAAGGCATCCCAACCATGGTAGCCGCACCTCTGTGAAAATGGAAAATCATGTCATCCACACCGACCGCGCCAAGGCATGCCAACCATGCTAGCCGCACCTCTGTGCCAATGGCAAATCATGCCAGCCACACCGACCACGCCAAGGCATGCCAACCATGCTAGCCGCACCCCTGTGCCAATGGAAAATCATGCCAGACATACCTAGCCCAAGCTAGACGTGCCATGCCAAACACACTCTTCCTTGTCCCTAGCTATGCTAGTCACACCAAGCCAAGCCAAACATACTTGCCTTGGCCCTAGCCGCGCCACCATACTGGCCTTCCCCTCGCGGCTACTAAAGTGAAGACAGATAACAATCAACGGTTACCCTTCAATCCCAGGAGAAAATCCTGGACGCCTAAGGTCTCCTCACGGCCTTTGGGCCGAAACCATAGATTGGTCACGCACCTAGCCAAGCTATCCGCGCCATGACAAACACATCTCTCCATGGCCCCTCATGTCGCGCAACCATGCTGGCCTTCCCCTCGTGGCTACCAAAGTGAAGGCATGCAACAATCAACGGTTGCCCTTCAATCCTAGGAGCAAATCCTGGACGTCTAAGGTCCCCTCGCGACCTTTGGCCCAAAACCCTAGCTTTGTCACGCACCTAGCCAAAGATATCCAAGCCGACCGCGCCATTCCTAACACGTCTCTCCATGGCCCCTCATGTCGCGCCACCATGCTGGCCTTCCCCTCGCGGAGACTAAAGTGAAGGCGTGCAACAATCAACGGTTGCCCTTCAATCCATGGAGAAAATCCTGGCCACCTAAGGTCTCTTCACGGTCTTTGGCCCAAAACCCTATCTTGGTCACGCACCTAGCCAAGCTATCCGCTCCATGCCAAACACATCTCGCCATGGCCCCCGTGTCGCGCCACCATGCCGGCCTTCCCATCGCGGCTACTAAAGTGAAGGTGTGCAACAATCAACGGTTTCCCTTCAATCCCAGGAGAAAATCCTGGCCTTCTAAGGTATCCTCACGACCTTTGGCTCAAAACCCTAGCTTGGTCACGCGCCTAGCCCAAGATAGTCACACCATGCACCCATGGAAAATCCTTGGCCCCACGTGCCCAAATCACGCCAAGGCATGCCATGTTAGCCTGGCCATGCCGCCATCCCTCTTGAATTCTTCCTGATTTTTGCTTTCGGGTTGTTTTCTCCTCCTGAACGAGTTCAAAACCTAAATATCCCCTCAAAATAAGATAGGAAATTCTTTTCCGGTTAATTTGAGGGGCGGACCGTCAAAATCCGAGTCCGTACTAGAATTATACAACTATTCTATTAAGGGGCGCTAATTAGGGTTTCTAAAACAAAGGCGTGCGGACATCAACGACTGCCCTTTCAATCCCAGGAGAAAATCCTGGACGTCTAAGGTCCCCTCACGACCTTTGGCCCAAAACTCTAGCTTGGTCACGCACCTAGATCAAGCTAGTCACGCCATGCGCCCATGGCTACCCCTTGGCCCCACATGCCAAGCCAAAACCGCACCTAGACCAAGATAATCACGCCATGCTCCCATGGCTACCCCTAGGTCTCACATGCCAAGCCAAACCAAACCTAGCCAAGCTAGCCGCGTCATGCCAAACACACTTTTCCTTGTCCCTAATCATGTTAGTCACGTCATGACTAGACAATCGCCCTTGTCTTGGCCCTAGCCATGCCATACGACCATGAAAAACCCTTGGCCCCACATGCTAAGCCAAACCAAACCTAGCCAAGCTAGCCGCACCATGCCAAACGCACTTTTCCTTGGCCCTAGACATGCTAGTCACGTCATGCCAAGCCAAGCGCCCTCGCCTTTTCCGTATCCATGCCATACGCCCATGGAGAACCCTTGGCCCCTCATGCCAAGTATAAACACACCCTAGTCGTGCCACGTTGTTGGACCTCACTACACGGCTACCAAAACGAAGGCGTGCAACGATCAACGGTTCCCCCTCTTCTCAAGATGCAACATCTCGACCGTCGAAGGTCACCAGACTAGCAAGTTCCCCGAGCTCGACTTGACAAGCCAAAACAAAGTGTTATATGTTTTCCAAAAACATTCGAGACGTCAACACAAACTGGGGGATCCTTTTTGGGTATTGGTTTGGTGGTCTACATCGTGCGGCGTACACTATGCCCTTCATAAGGAAGTGTCATAAGGGTGAGGCGCCTAGTAAATACGGGAGTTATGTGGGAAAAGTTCATGGGACATAAAGCCGTGAGTTAACAACCTTCTGGAACATCAGTTCCATAACGTTAACAGTTTCATGCGTTAATCACTTTATGGAACATCAAGTCCATGCATACGGTTACCACCTCCTACCATTTACTTCCCCACTCCTTAATGAGACCAGGGTACGTTTCTAGCTCGAATTGTATAAATAGGTCTTACATATTTCCCTTTGGACAACAAGTTCATTCGGACAAGACAACACTCATAAATACTTACTTTCTAGCTTTCCTCGTGAGCTCTCCTACTTTCTGATAACAAGTCGTAGAAACCCAACTTCTCTTCCAGAATCAACTATTCTGGTCTCATCACTCTCCTTGCTTCCCTCCCAAAAACCAACTCATTCTCCTCCTCTTTGTGATCGAAGCAAGTCTGGAACGACCATTTCTTGGTTTAGGCCGGACTTGTACAGATTGATCTCTCGAATCTAAAGTACTCCCTTGCAGTACATTGTTTAGGGTTTAAACAGTTTCTCACCTTCACACCTGCAATTACCAAAATCAGCAGAAACTATTTTCACCTATAAACAGTAGCATATTTTGGTTTATGCATCAACTAATTTTTCGTTGCAACTAATAAAACGATGTACTCCCTTCGTTTTAAGAAAAGTGATACTTTAGTCACAATTCTCGAAAATTGAATGCATAGTCATTATGCAAACCACCACAAATGAATCATGCAACCATATTTTGGTTTATGGATCACCTAATTTTCCGTTTCTGGAAAAGTGATACTTTCATATTCCGTTTCAGAAAAAAGTGATACTTTCACTCCGTTTCAATAAAAATGATACTTTCAATCCATTTTAGAAAAGGGTATATTAATTAAATACCCTTAGTTTTGGAACCCTTCAAAAATACCCCTATCACATTATAAATATACTCTCCTCTTATATTTAAAGCTCATCATTTTAAAAATAAACTATTTTAGTAATCTATTACACATTATTTTTATTTCAAAAAGAAATAATTTTCTTTCTCAATCACTCCATCACCGCCTCCAACTCCACCGACGGAAATTCACCATCACCACTACTCCACAACCATACCACCACCACCACTTCACAACCATCACCAACATTCCACCATCACGACCCCACCACAACTCATCATCACCATCGCCACCGCCATTACGGCCTCCATCTCCTCCAAATCCACCACCGTTGTCGCCAATTTAATAACAAAATTAAAAATTTAGAAATAAGTTAGGTCCAGATTTTTGTATCAACAACCGAAGTTGATCCGGATTTTCGTATCAGCAACCGAAGTTGACACCAAATTTTGGTGTCTACAACCGAAGTTGATATCATATCTGGTGTCAACAACCCAATTTGTTACAAAAATTGAAAACTCGGAAATTAGTTAGGTCAAGATTACGTGTCAGCAACCCAAGTTGACACCAAAATCTGGTATCAACAACAAAAGTTGATCCAAATATGGTATCAACAACAAAATTTGATCCCAAATCTGGTGGAACCACCACCTCCATCGCCAGCATCACCACCACCACTTTCATCATGTGAGATAATAAATGAAATGATTTTCATCTAAATTTTTATTAATATTGAAAGGGTATTTATATGATTCAAAATTAAATGGATTACATTTTAGAAGATGAGGGGTATAATTATTAATATATAAGGGTATTTGTGAAATCCATGAAAAGGAGTGGTATTAATACAATTCCAGTTTAGAAAAAGTGATACTTTCGCTTCGTTTCTGAGCGAAAGTATCTCTTTTTCTAAAACGGGGCGAAAGTATCACTTTTTAAAAAACGGGACGAAAGTATCACTTTTTCTAAAACAGGCTGAAAGTAGTCGCAGAAAAACTCAACTTTAGATTCTTCTTCGATCGGCTCCTCCCACCGTGGAAACGGTTATACTAGTATCTAATTTGTACGGACTTCACCAATGCGATATATTTTATTGACAGAAGTCAATTTAAACAAATCGAGATCCAGATGCATGCAGTTGTCTGTTTATTAAGAGCCTCTCCAATGGAATGTGTGTGATGAAAAAAATTCATAATCCACGTAGGATCCACAAATCATATTTATAAAAAATCATCTCCAACCAATAGATGTGAAGATGATGTGGCAAAAAAAAAGTTAGACATCCTCTAGGTGAACCTATAGTTTTAGACATTGACTTAGAGAATGTCTTCCCATCGTAGTCACACTTTTGTTAATAAAAATCATTAAAAAATAGAAATGAATATGATTTTAACCAATTGTATGCTTACAAATAAGTAAAAGAATAATAGAAAACTTCATGAGTTGGAAATAAAACTTTAATTTTCCTAATATTTAGGATTTTATACTCAAAAGATGTCTAATAAGTGATGTCACATATGAAATATCCACATTCACCATTGGAGAAGCTCTAAGTGATACAGCGTATGGATCGCGTTTGTCGACCAGGTAGGAATTATCCGTTGGTCACATCGAAGACACCAAGAACAACAAAAGCCGGACAGCCGGAATAATACAAGATCACAGCCTTCACAATTTCCAAGATGTCTATCACAAAGTTACGATGATGACGCGTGGAAAGTGAGAAGGAGATGCATGCGCCAGTTCATCTCCAAAGTAAGCGACAAAACGTTAGATGAATTATTACGAAATGAAGCAATTCGCCCATCCGTGGGAGGTGGATGAGGGGGCGTGGGTATTATAATTGAGGACTGGTAATTCTATTCCGGCCATAGAAGGTGGATAAGGGGCGTCTAAACATAAAAAATGACTAAATTACCCTAATCCCTAAAGATTATGACATATGTTATCTTATATTTATATATATTTTTAATATAAATATTTTATCAAATTTCATACCCAAATTATCAAATTTCATACTAAAAAAAAAAAAAAAAAATCGTAGTTGTCATGAACGATCCATAATAACCCCCTTAAATTTTAAGAAAAGAAATACAAAGTCAATATGGTCTTGAATTTTGACCAGACGACTCTTGTCAATTTTAAAATAGAAATGGGCTTGTACAATATTCATTACGATCATCATTATTCTAAATTTTAACCATGACTACTCTTTTAAATTTTGAAACTGAACTTGAGAGGTTATTACAGTTCAAATTTATAGACCATAACGACTACTCTAAGTCGCCATGGTATAAATTTATCGACCATGATGACTCTATTTGAAAATTTGGGTAGCTAATTTCAATTGCGATAATTCTCATATTGTAAAGTAATGTTTTTTATATCTGGTATTTCAGATATATAAATAAATCTAAGAAATTCCTAAAATTTAAATGATTAAATGAAAAAACTGGATACTAAATCCTCTGAATGCATTGTCCTCTCAATAGAGACGGGGGCGCCGACTACCTAATCGACTTGTAAACTAAGCTTTTGTCCAAAACCATACGGAAACTGAGTTTCGCTAAAGTAAAGTTAAATTTCCATGACCTGTCTATTAGCTTAAAAAACAAACAAATATATTTCCCTTTTTAGCGAAGCGAAGCCAAGTCGCCACATTAAAAGCCACACAATTCACCATGCATACAGATATGTTCCCTTCTTTATATTTAATTTATAGTCAAACAAAACATACTACCACAGCGCTTGGCCTTACCGTAACTTCTTTATAACTTAGATGACCTTGCTACTATAGACCAATCAATAAATGAAGTTTGAATTTGTGCACACTCTTCAAAGAGTTTTCACGTAACATTTCAATCTTTACCAATAATTTAATGTAGGGAATTTGTTGTAGGGTAAAAGTTGATTCTGCCGAAAATGGTAAATTGGGTGTGCTGTTGAGAAACGAATCTAATTAAACCCTAAACAAATGTACTGCACATGAGTACTTTAGATTCGAGAGATCAACCTCTACAATTATGGCCTAAACCAAGAAATTGCGGTTCCAGTCTAGGGAGGGAAGCGATGGATAGAGGGTTGGCTAGCTATAAATTTTGCAACCGCAACAAGAAAGCTATTTTCAACCACTTTGTTGCTGTAGGTTCTGATCATTCGTCAATCATGATCAATACCAGTTATCAAGATAACTCTGGCCACAAACCTTTCAAAGTTTTGGGCATTTGGCTCAACATGCTTAAACATCATTTCTACTACCTGGAACATTCATGTTACATGTAGCAATTCTCACTAAATAGTCAGAAAACTCAGCACAACCAAAAACAATATCAGACTATGGAACAAACATTCCTTTGGAGATATCAGAACCAACATCACTAGAGCCAAAAACAACCAAGAAAAATACATTTTTATAATAGAATCTTGCAAACAGGTCCCAAGAAATAAGACAGAGAAAGGAAACATTAGCTCATTGGTACAAGGTGGAGGAGATCTTCTGGAAGGACAAGAGCGGTGAACGAGATATTCAGTCGGGGGATAGAAATACCGGCTAATTCCACAAAAAAACTCAGAATAGATAGAGGAGAAATAGGATTGAAGCAATCAAAGACCAAAATGGAAATTGGGTGGAAGGAAAAGCTCGCGTAACAACAAAAATTACAGATCATTTTAGAAAGGTTCCTACTACTTCTAATCCGAGACCGAGTACTGATTATCTAAATATGATTCCCCGTCTTGTTAGTTCTGAAGACAACATTATGCTTACATATAGTCCCACTTTGGAGGAGTTGAAACAAGTTGTTTTTTTTCCATGGAACCAGAAACATCTCCGGGTCCATGACGGTTTTACTCCAAGGTTCTTTCAGAAAAATTGGGAAGTGGTTAAGGAGGATGTTTTCAATATGGTCCCTATTTTTTTTACTACTAGGTTAATTTTGAGGGAAATAAATGCTACTTTTATATCCCTTATTACTAAGATAGAATTCCCGCAGTCGACTAGTAACTATAAACCTATTAGTTTGAGTAACATTGTTTACAAAATGATTTCAAAAACTCTAGAAAATAGGTTAAAAGTTTTGCTACCTAAGATTATTTCACCATTTCAGTCCGCTTTTGTGCCGGGTAGGAAGATTTCGGACAATGTTCTCATTGTGCATGGATTAATTCACACTATGAGGGATCAAAGGGGTAATGAATTCCTAATGGTCATTAAGGTCGACATGTCAAAGGTGTTTGACATGGTCGAGTGGAATTTTCTTTTAAATGTCATGAAAAACTCCGGCTTTAGTGAGGAGTGGTGCAACCTAGTAAACCAGTGCGTCAACACTGTCTCTTCTTAAGTGTTGGTTAATGGTGTACCGGGGTACCAATTTGTCCCTTCTAGAGGCCTTAGGAAAGGAGATCCTCTATCGCCCAACCTCTTTATTTTGTGTATGAAAGTATTTTCTAGAGCTATATCCAATGCTGAGGAGTCTAATCTTATTCATTGGATAAAGATGGGGTTTAATGCTCCACCAATATCCCATCTTCTTTTTGCGGATGACCTCTGGTATTTTCTTCTGCCAACTTGCTAGAAGGTGGGAACATTTTGAAACTGTTTACTGAGTTTAGTAATGCGTCACGACATCTAATAAATTTTGAAAAGTCGAGGATTTTTTTAGCACCAACTCTCACCATGACACCATTGATAGAGTCGGGAAAATTTTGGGAGTTCGTAGAATAGCCCTGAATGATAAATACTTAGGTTTACCCTTGTTCAATCACACTTCTAAAGTGAATTCTTTTCAAAGTGTGGTTGTCAGAGTCGAAAATAAGCTTCAAATTTGGATTCCTAAAAAGTTTTCTTGTGCTTCTAAGTCCACGTTGATACATACCTTAACAAATATTATTCCTATGTACCAAATGAACTGTTTTAGGGTGCCGGTTGCGGTGAAGGATAGATCAACATGATCCAATGAGACGTTTTTGGGGGGAAAGATGTTACCATTACTAGAGGAGTATACATGAAAGGTTGTACTAATATATGCATTCCCAAGGACATGAGAGGGGTGGGCTTTCTTAACTTGAAGATTTTCAACAATGCGATGTTGGCTAAAGTTACTTGGAGACTAGTCAATTTCCCTGATTCTTTGTTGGCGCAAGTAATGAAGCACAAGTACTATTCTGATCATAACCTGATCAACAGTGAAATAAAGTGTCGTGCGCCAGCATCTTGGGGATGGAAGAATATAAACAAATAAATGCCAAAATTTCGAAACAACTCAGTTTGGGTGGTGGGTAATGGTAAAATGATCAGAATCTGGGAGGACCTATGGTGTGCTGAAGTGGAAGGTACTTTACAACCTCTCGACCAACAAAGTAAGTGTTTCACTTTTGTTGCTGAGTTAATGGATTGTGCTGGAGAAGAAGGGAACTGGAACATGAGTAAGTTGCAACCCTACTTCCAAACAGAAGTGGTGGAAATGGTTAGTAAAATAAGCATCTTTAAGGATAGAGAGGATCAACTGATTTGGAATTTGGAGGCCAAGGGTAAGTTCACTACTAAATCCCTTTATAACCAAATCATTACAACAGGTCAACAAGTACAACAACATGAAATAGAAACCTAGAGAAAGGTATAAAATTTGAGCACAATGCTAAGAATAAAAACGTTTCTATGTAAATGTCTCCACCAGATCTTGCCGCTCAATGAAAGAATTGGAATAATTGTTCCAAACATAAACAAGTTGTACCCAATGTGTGAACAATAGGAGGAAACACTCTAAACCATATCTTTATGTTTTGTGAATTTACCTTGAACATTTTCAATAGAATTAGCTTTAATACTGGCTTTGTTTTCAACAATCAGGTGAATTTCTTGGAATGGGTTAACAACTGGTTTACTATAGCCGATATCAGGGAGAGGGGAATCCTCAACTGGACAGAGACTATGGCCACTATAATGTGGGGGATTTGGAAAACTAGATGTGATCTAGTGTTTAGGAAAGATAAACCAAATGTAGCTAGAACCAAGTATAGTATCACTACCTTAGTTAAAAATAATGATAGATGCATGAGGTATCTACCCAAAGAGGAGGAGATTACTATCTCTAACTCGGCTTACATGATAAAACCACCCATTATAACAGTGAAAACTAATGGAGTTGTGGTTTGTGATTTAATCAGCAATATTTATGTCATTACTCTGACTACTTCAGATCATACAGGGGCTATCTCAGGAGCGAAGTGTGTCCATGCAGCTGGAATTGGCCGACAAGAGCTAGAAGGCCAGGAATCTTCACATACGATCAAGTGGGCACGAGATTTAAACATTTAGATGGTCCAAATCGAGGGTGATGACTCGAAAGTTCTTGAAGCTACTCGGAAATAAGTTAACAAATTTGCAAAATCTCCAACCAGGTTGCAGGAAGGATACAATTTAAACTTTCGCTTATGTATGAAGGGTATCAAAACTCTTACTATGATTCCTACTTTTGAAAATAGTGTCACGAGGAATCTAGTTGTTGCTAGTCTGTCGGAAGGTCTTTCTAGTAGCTAGGATGATATTTCTTTTTTAAGCTTTATAAACCACCGTCAGGGCATGCAAGATCAGTACCAAGTCTCTATGCAATTTCAAGGGTCTCCCTGTTTTCTTATTAAAAAATAAATAAATAATTTGGACATCCCATGAATGATTGTTACATTATCCGTTGTATTCATTTGTGGAATTTTTAATAACAATTTTCTAGAATACAAAACAAAGCTTGGCTAAGTTAAGCTAGATAAAGAGCGGCCGAGATTTTTCTAGGAGGGATAAATGTACGACCGTGGTTTTTTCAATTAACCATTATAAATACTTTATTAATTAGTGTCCTATTAATTTCTCATGATGAATGATTAATTAATTTTTCATGATAAATGTTCATTTAATGAATCTAATAAATACATATTTTTATTAATAAATAAGTTTATTAAAAACTATATATATATTGATCGGTAAAGAATTTGGTGCTGGCGAGTTTCGAACTCAGGTAACTGGTATCATCACCCAATGACTTTACCATTGTACTACAGTGACCCCGGTTAAAAATTATATTAATAATGTTTAATGATGGTAGTGAAAGAAGCAGTGGGTGGTGGAAACAATGACGGGTATCTTTGAGTGGTGGAGGTGGTAACATTAGTGGTGGTGGAAAAAATAGTGGGTGTGGCTGGTTTTTACGTACGGTGGTGGATGCTAGTGAGTAGTAGTGGATAATAATAGTTTTGTGTCTTTACAAAATGGGCAATATTTTATTGTGATAGATGTAGTTGACTGTTTTTAACACAACTGGTAAGGAAAAAACACAAATATTTTGAGGAGCATACTAAATCATATAACATAATATGATCATGACCGCTGGATCACCCAAACCGTATCCCAGCTATTTATAGTACCCGATCGAAAAATCACGGTTTTTAGTATTAAAATAAAATTGATTACATTTCCAGAATACAAAAAAAAGTTTGGACAAGTTAGGTTAGATAAAGAACGGTCAAATTTATACTTGCATAACATAAATCTACCACTATAAATGATCACGTTTAATTAAAATTTAATAATAAATGTTCAATTGATATTTCATAATAAATGTTTCTTTAATTAATCAAATGAATATATTTTTGTTGATACATAATAAATTTATTTGATATTAACCATATCAGTAAGCGTTAATGGTGGTTGTGATGGTGGGAAGTGGTGGGGATAATGGTGGTGGGTATTGGTAAGACTGGTGGAGTGGTGAAGATAATGTGGTGGTGGAAGAAATAGTGGTAGTAGGGTGAGAAAGGGGGTCCTAATATAGGTAAATTAAGCACTAATGGTGGTTGTGATGGTGGGTGGTGGTGGTGGATCGGCGGTGAGGATAATGGTGGTAGGTATTGGTGAGACTGGTAGAGTGGTGTCGATAATGCGGTGGTGGAAGAAGTAGTGGTAATAGGGTGAGAAAATTTTTCCTAAGATAGGTACATTATTTAGTCACCCTTGGTTAATTTTTCTTTGTTTTGTTTAAATTTGATTTTAGTTTTCAAATTATTTATTTTTTTTAAAATTAAAACAATTTTTAAAGTCCATATTTTTCTAAAAAAGAAGATGTTGGGATTTTAAGATTTGCCAGGTAGGGGACAGAAAGAAAAATAAAAACTATAAAAAAATTTGACCAAACACAAGGCTACGCGCGAATTAATTGTAATCGGTTCAGTTTCTCACATCTCTCTTTATTCCCCTTTTTTGTCATGGTTTCTGTTCTTGTCATTATTTCTTCCCTACTTCATGGGATTATGCTACGCGTGAATTAATTGTAATCGATTCGGTTTCTCACATCTCTCTTTATTCCCATTTTGTTGTCATGATTTTTGTTTGTGTCATTTCTCCCCAACTTCGTGTAATTATGCATGCTTGAGAAATAGTTCATGATAATAGGTGAAGAGACAAGAAAAGAAATGGATCAAGAATTAAATTTTATTATAAATTTTAAGAAAATGAATAAACACAAATCTATGTAAATTGGGAACCCAACAATATATATCAAAGAGAAAAATTAAATTCTAATGCTAACAGATTTTGCAAGATTAATCTAATTGATTTTAAAGTAATTTTAGGTGTTTTTATCTTTACAAGTTTGGTGAATGACCTTTGATGATATTTTTTTGAAATAGTGAATGAAGTAATGTTCTACTGCCCATAGGATTTGCTCTAGACAAATTATATCCCGCTCAAGCTGCTTCTTTACCGTTAGATGATCAAATCAACGGTTGGATTCGCATTCAGGAAAGGACCCGCCACTTTCATGGAAGGACCCTCCATTTCCCCTAAAGGGTTCAAGGCTGTTGGATCTGGGTTTTAGCGTGATCTAACGGTAAAGAAGCCGCTTGAGCGGGATAGCTTCTTGCAAAATGGTGCGGGACAACACTGCTCTTTGCCCTAACGATTAACTATGTTTTCCCCAAAGGGTTGCATGACTTACATACACAATATTAAAAGATTCGAGGATAAAGACATATTTATTAACCAATTCCTCAAAACATTTAGACCTGGATCGATCGGTTCGATTCTTCTCAGACAATTACGATATATATGAATCGATGAATACATTTGAAACACATATCCTTGCCCGTGCCGTTACGCACGGATTGAGACCTAGTTATTTTTATAATATAAACAAAACTAGTCATAAAACCCAAGGTGACCAAACGTGTGGTACAAAAACCCCACTCAAATGTTGGGATCCATTAAAACTCCATCTTAAACAAAATTGGTACAAAAACTCCAAAATTTTAAAAATTGATACAAAAACCCCAAATTTCAAAATTAGTTGCATCAAATTTTATGATGAAACAAAAATTTGGTTTCATGAAATTCTTTGGGGTTTCATCAAATTTTATGATGAAACCAAATTTTAGTTTCATCAACTGCGATTTATTTTTGTTTTGTTGGGATTTTTGTGTTACTTTTGTTTTGATGAGCTTTTTGTGGATGGACAGAGACATCTTTGGGGTTATAAATCGCGTACCATAATATAAAACTCTCTTTTCGGAAACATAGATGATTGAAAAGTAAAATGATTAGACGTGGGAGCACCGTCCAAATCTACTTTTGCTGGACTTTGTTTTGTTTTCTCAATATTTGAATATTGGCACTTGTTACATTACTTAAAATATTGGCACACCTCCACTTTCCCCAATCTATTTTGCTACGCACATGGGCGTCTCTGCCATAGCGCCTCTGACTCTGAGTCTGAGTAGAGGTTACTCTCAGTGCTTAATCATCCGGAAGTGCTAGGCTTAATCATCAATGTAGTATCTAATTAATTAATTACTGCAACGATCCATCAGTTCGTGCTCAGTAGATCCTTGCCGTACGTCAAGGGTCTGAACTTTGCAAAACTTCGTACGCACTACTCTGCAAGAGTACTTAGAGTTTAATATCACCACCTTAACTAATTTGTAGCTGACAGATAACCAATTTAATAATCTGTATCATCATGCCTATAAGTAGAGGTTCGTTTTAGTACTTGATCATCAATAACTACAATCATATTACTAAAAGTAAGGTCTTAGCATCAAACAAGAAGTTCACTTCTACCGATTGATAACCATGGCCAAGATTAGTATGTTCGTCTGCTTATTCTTATTCGTCTTAATCGCAATGCCAACCTCTTCTTCCAGCAGTAAGTGCTCTAATTTCCTAATTTTGATTACAACATGCGTAGATTTAATCAACTAATACGAACGATTTCTGTTAGTAATCTAATTAATCATCGATCAGGGATGATGCTCCAGCAGGTTACGCAAGTAGTATCCAAGTGCCCAGGACTGACAAAAGTATGCTCAGCAACTACCGGTTGCCGAGGTGCCTGCCCACCCGTTCAATGCCCAAAGGCCCATTACTCTGCCGAATGCTGTGGCTGCCTAGTATGCTGTTATTAAAGAACACTGACTGTACCGGTATTCTTGACATGTATCCATGTGGACCTTTGTAACCGTTTTCTCCTCTTTATTTGATGTCGCTTATTAGTTACCGTATCATATTTATGTGTCAATCACTCAATCTTCTTTTTTCTTGTTATAGGGCCCGTGGCCCATGGATGTGCGGTCCATTAGACGATTAGGTTTTCCCTTCCCTATATATTATAACCTTGTATTATGTAATGGATGATGCCTCTTTATCAATAAGAAGTTCTTCTCAATCTCTATCTCTTGCTTTAACCTAATCGATAATACAAAATGTTATCATGCCCGATGCTATACCGCAGAGCTAAATTGGATTAGTAGATTTTTTTTCTTCTACATGGGTGATTGAGATCAACGCGATTGTATACAATATCTTCAAGCTAAGATTTAAACTCGAATTAAATAAGTTAAGTTGGATCTACCTTCTCAATTTTTTTCCTTGTTATTTTTGATTTATGCGTATCCATGACTCTGTATACACATATTGGGTATTAAATCTACAATACTAATTGATTTGATCGCTTTTCACTTTCTGTCATAATTGGTTTGATACATAATCCGCCATGTACCTTGTTTGTACACTAATATAATTCATCACATCTTTGTGTTGTGCCGATTGGATACGTCACAATACGGGAAAGAGAGGAAGGCTAATCGCTAGCGTGAAAATTTATTGAGATCTGGTAGAAGAAGAGAATCCGTCAGTTGCAAATTTCGAAGAAGAGAAGTCCGTCATTGCAAATTCCCTGGTCCACTCAACCTACCGACTAGAAGAAAGGAATGCGGTCGCATTCCTGAGAAAGTAATCACAGTGGAAAGTAGTTCCAACCGACCCGGCAGTTCCATTCCAACCCGACCCATCCGATTCGGTTCCAACAGGTTATGTCAGGCTGTTTGTTTCGGCTCATGTTCATTCAGTTCGGGATGTGCGCGGAAAAAAAGATATTAAGGCTGTTAAGTTACTGTGTCTATGTACCGCGGGAACCAAAGATTGAGGTATGTAACTATAACGCAAGTTTTTATATGCTAGGCTTATTTATTCGCTAGGCTTTTTATTTATTTATTTATTTATTTTAAAATATGCCTAGTTTTGTTAATTTTTGTCTTAAAATAAGCCAACAACATATAAATGGTCAATTTAAATCATTAATAATTTTGGCCTTAATGTTATTTGTTCTCTTGAATATGATATGATATTGGATATAGTTGAATGGTGTACTTTGTTTAATTAGTTGTACCAACTCAATTCCAATGTATTCATTTGGGGCTTAGAAGTACTTGAGAACCATTATTGGATACTTGATATTTTCCCAATTTTTTTTTGAATGTTCTGTGGAATGTATCAACTTACTCGACTATTAATCTGTTAATAGTTTCAAAACATACATTCAAATAAAATCACATGTATTCCAATTTTTGTGGAAGAACTCACAAAAGATGATATGAGTCATAAAATTTTCATTTCTCTACTTCATCCATAATACTAACGAACCGGTATATGTTGAAGTATGAGAACAAGAGAATTATCTTTAGTAATATATATTCAACCTAAAATGAGTGGTTGACATGTGTAGTGATATTCTCTTGGCCTATTGAGATAAAAAAAAATTCTCAAATTAAGCTAAATGTAGCAAAAATTGAAAATGGAAAGAACCCCAAAGTAATGAGGGTTAGACGTACCGACTCATATAAAGCATGTGAAAAGGGACATATATATATATATATATATTCCCAACAGTAATGACACCAAAGTATAGGTATCAATTGAACATGGGATCAACTAAAAATGTGATTCTAGCTCTCATCATAAATAAAAGAGTTGGAAATGCACCTGGTCATATGTGTTGGTATATACAATGTGTATGTGTATCATAATAACAAACAATTTTCACATCAACTTTAATAGCAACAAGAACTTTTCCTCGCCAATTGACTATCTTATCGAGCGCAGCACTGCTCATTTTTATTTCAAGATAGAACAAAGACGCAGAAAAATCTCTAGATGTACCAAGAGATAATCACACATTGTTAAATTCCCAAGTAACTCGTGCAAATGGATATCATGTGGAACATCAAAATGATGAGAATGTAATTGATTGCATCTTTTATAGTCTCTAATATATTTGGAAGGAAATATATTTTGGAGAAACTAATGAGTCAATATAGTCTGATATAATTCACTATAATATTTGGATTATTGAATCATATTGGCTCCGACAATGAAATTTGAAGCACTCATACGAGCTTTGGGCATAACCATGATGAAACTTTGGTTGTGACATGATGATTGTTTTGAAGATCTCAGCCACAAATATCACTTTATTTGAGTGACGAAAATGGAAAAAGATTGACGAATGCAAAGTGACGACATATCTCTCAATAAGTGTTTTTTAAATTACTAGATGCACAACCCCCTTCCCATTATGCTTTTAGGTAAGAAAGCATATCACTCATTTTTAAAAAGTCTTCAGTAAAACAAGATCAAGACCATCCTAAGATGCAAACGGTAAAAATTCCATATTACAAAGAAAACAAGGTGAACTTTAGAAAAATATTCATGCAGAATGCGGACCATTAAAGTAACTGATGGATCTGGTGAATGTTTTGACATTTTGGACTAGTTATAGTTCCTAAGAAATTTGCGTTTGAAAACTCTTAGAACATATTACACAATGAATGTGCAAAGGCTAACCACCCTTGTTAATGCTAGAGAATTTACATCAGAAGGACTTGATGAATATTGCATGTTTAATAGGATCAATATAGAACATCTTATATCCAATGGTCTCGCGAGGAGAGCTACCATCAAGGTTCTGAGATGGTGTCTAAAGAATAGGTCATGCCTTTAAACCTATCCTTTATTGCTTTGGGGATATGCAATATTACACGCATCTTACTTAATTTGTTTTTAGAACCAATATTAATCAACATTTATAACGTACTAGTTGTGTGGATTTAAGCCTGACATTCGTGTTTTTACGCATTTTTGGTTGCATTATATAAGTGCCATTAGGACTCCACATCGTTTTATGATGGGTCTTCAAAACTGTTAAGTAGTTATGTTGGAAATGAGTTCTCAACAATTATCCGCATTTTAAAACTTTTGGGGGAGATCTCTTTACTGCTTAGTTTGCGAGTTATCACTTTAATGAGACCGTCTTCCCGTCATTAGGGGGAGATAAGAAAAAGTATTTTCTAAGGGAACGACATGAATTGTCGTGGTGTGTTCCCACTGTGTCTCATATTGATTCTTTTACTCCACAAATGTAAATGTGAAGTGATAAAAAATATTCGATTTTCAGAATGTACACTGATGTTGCTAAAGTGATGAGATCACACATACCAGTTGCAAACCTACCTGCAAATTTAGAAATCCTAAATACGGGATATACACCATAGACTAAGGTGTTGCAACTACACACAGTGGAAGTGTGGTTGAGGCCGTGGATCCATAAAGGAAGTTGGAGAGACCACTTGGTTCGATCATTCCTCACCTATAAAGGAATTAGGTGAGTAAGGCACAACTTATTTATATCATCAGAAATCATCTCATAAGATTGTCTCTAAATATGTCCATGAATCAAACTGGAGGATGCTCCGAAGTTTTAGATGATTCTAGAGAACAATGAAATCCTGACGGATTATGAGAATGCACATGAGTCAATGGAAGGATCATGCATGCACAATGATGATATAATCCATAAATAGTTGCTCCAGAAGTAGAGCACAATGAGATTGAACCTTGCTTTATTTTGATTAATTTCAAATAAATAACATATTTGGCCTACACAATCCAGGTAGAATTTAGTTATTTGGAAAATATACGGGTATTTGGTGTGGTAGTGCTAATTAACCAAGTGTAAAGCCTATTGGACATACATAATTAATTTGTCATAAAGCATAATGAGAAGAAAGTAGTCTTAAAGAACAAAGACTCGCCTTGTGGCACGAGGTTTCTCATAAAGCCCTGGAATTGTTCTCTTGTAATGAATGTTATAGAGTTCCGCTACTTAGTTAGCTTGGTAATTTCAAAAGGACTTGGAATGCAGCATATGTATGTGTTTGTTACGTATCTCTGAAAGAATCAAGAGATAAAATATATTTACAAAAGTACTTGATAGACTTTTGTTTCCCAAATCAAATGACTCTAAACCACATAGTACGTTTACAGTTATATAGAACGCTCACTTATAGATTTAAGCAATCAGGCGGATGTGGTATACCTGTCCAAGTGACTATTTGATTTGGAGGGAATAGACAAGTAAGTTATTTTTCCTTGCGTATTCACAAGAAAGTTCCTGATTTTGAATTGTAGCTATCTATGTCGATGGTACAGACATGATGGGTACTCTTGATGTAATAAGAGACCTTAAAAGGTATTTGAAATGAAAAATTTGGGGAAAGCTCAACGGAATACTGAGCTTGTGGTATATTATCCCACAAGTTTGCATTTGTCTAAAGTTTTCAGGAAATTTAACAAAGACATGCATCTTGATAGCACTCCCATGATTAGACGAGGTTCAAATGTAAGTAAGTGACCATTTCGTCTAAAGGAAGATGACGAAGATGTGTTGGGAGATGAAATTCCCATATCTAAGTACAATAGACGCATTTTTGTACTTAGTATAATAATGTACTCAATAAAATTTTGCATCCTCAAGGAATTTGTTAGCTAGAAATAGCTCAGCGCCTACGCAATGTCATTGGAATGGTATAGTGAATGTAATCATGTACTTAAAAGTAACCATTGACATAAATTTTTTTTTCCCTGCTAAGACATTAAAAGGAATGCTAATGACAGTGCAATCCAAAAGTTGTTGATTATGAAGATAATCTCTTCTCCAATGAAATTAATCAGAGTGAGATATCGTAGACTATTTTTTTAAGTCATTACCAATATTCAGTTTCGAAAAATACATGACTAAGGGAACTGTCTAGAACAACTCTGAAAGTAATCATGTGGAGATGACGACATCAGGGGGAGGATCCAAGGATATGATGTCGACATAATTTTCTTCGAAATTGAAGTTGTGTCTGTAGTTGCAGGATTTCCTACACTACACCCATACTAAGATTCTATGAAAATCAAGACATAATTTGAATATGAATAATCAACACTTTATTAATTTCACTTTCAGAAGTTTCTTACAACAAAAGTATGAACTAAGAAATACAACTTTCTTTCTTGAATTTCTCTCTCTTCAAAATTTTCTCAGCTCTCAAAAGTACATCATCCTTTTCTGGAACTAGTCAAGTCCTATTTATAGAGAAATACATAATGGAAGACAGCTAAGATCTCCGCCTATTTCGGGTTTATTCTGCGATTTCGTCGCCATATCTTCATCTTCACTATCGCCAACTTTGTATCCATCGTAAAGCAACCTTATTTTTCTTTCATATTTTCAATTGTTAATTATTATATCACTTTCTTGTGACATTCGCCAACTGTTATTGAATATTCTCACGATGTTCTCGCAGAAGTGTGGTTAATGCTGCAGAGATCTTCGATCTGCTCGCAGAAATGTCATTTCCCTCGTAAGAATATCATTGTAGCGATATTCTTGGTACTACAGTATCGTACTATTTTTTTTCCTTAGATCGAGGATAGTTTTTACCAAAGGGTTTTGTTACTCGACAAGGGTTTTAGAGAGACAACACTAAAAACATCAAGTATGTTGAACATTGCAGACATAAAGATCGCGTTAATATTACTGAAAATATCTGAATCAAAGAAACGAAACGCGATAGTCCATTAAGAAACGTAACTTCCAGAATCAACAACAGGGTCTTACAAACATTCAAGTCACCAAAGTAATGTGTGATAAACTCATTTTGATTGCATTAGAATAATGAAAATTGCCTGACATCAGGGGGAGCATCTAATTGTGTGTTGAACTCTTTTCCTTCACCGAGGTTACTTTTTCCCACATGGTTTTGTTACTCCGCAAGGTTTTTAATGAGACAACAACAAACACCGGGAATGTAATTTCCTAGGTAAGGCTATTGTATTTCCGACGTAGATTTTCTGCCTTAGAAGTTGTGAAGCAATTAGTCAACTTCAACGGAGCAAAGTAATCATTTGCAACAAGTTACCTTTACTTGTATCTGTCACGTTGTACTCTTTTCCCTTCATCAAGGTTTTATCCCACTAGGGTTTTCCTTGTCAAGGTTTTAATGAGGCAACGTATATGGATCCAACTATGTTATAAGTTTAGTTAATATTGTACTCTTTTTCTTTAGTTCAGGTTTTGTACCTTTTGGGTTTCCCTGACGAAGTTTTAACGAGGCAATTAACTTAGACTCGTCGATCTTTGAAAATCGTATTGCATGTGATGAACTACATGTAAAGTACGTGACAACATGTGAAGTACTACGTGTGAAGAGTTTCACCAAGGTTTTATCCCACTGGGTTTTTTCCTTGTCAAAGTTTTAAGGCGATTGATTTAAACCTGATCATCAAGAAGAGGACGACATTTGAAGAACCACATTCAAAGCACTATATTTGAAGTACTATGTATAAAGCTTTGTTATTGAACCGCATAAGGGGGAGTGTTATAAGCCTAAGATATTTAGAGGGGAAGTGTTTTTTTTGAAAAAAAATGTTCCGAGGAAAAATGAGTTATCCTTCATAGAATATTTAGGGACAAAACATGTTGCTTTTTGGAGACGAATTTGTCTTTGAAATTTTGTTTTAAAGGCAAAATGGATTGTCTTTTGATAAAAAAGATTAAAGATAAAAATAAAAGCTTTTAGAGAGAAGGAGTTTTGTCTCCCAAAATTCTTTTTAAGGAAAAAAATTGGTCACTGATAAAATATTTAGCGACGAACAAGTTAGTCTCCAAAAATTTGACTTTTAGGGACTGTTAATTTTGTCTCTAATAAAATAAACTAGAGACAAATATTGTTGTTTCTGATAATTACTGTTAAAGAGAAATCAAATTGACACGAAAATTTCTTTTTTGAGACAATTTTATTGGTATTAAGTAGTTATCATTAAAGATAAATTAATTTGACACAAAACTTTCGTTTTTGAGACAATTTAATTGGTTTTAGATAGATATCATTAAAGACAAATTAGTTTGTCTTGGAATTTACATTTTTGCGACAAAAATCTTGCTTGCAAAAAAAAATGCCTTTCGGTGTCAAATTTTTCCGTCACTAAAATAACTTTCGCAGGCAATTTTATTTCGTTGGTGAAAGAGACTTTTGTTGACAATACATTTTTAGTCGTTAATTAATTTTTCTCGTGACCGTTCGTAATTTTGTCGCAAAATACTTTCCCAGATGAGGTATTTGAGACAACTTCGTGGCAAAAAAAAATCCATCTCAGAAAATATTTCGAGACGAAAAAAAGGGATTTCCTGACAAATTCCTTTGACACTAAATCCCCATTTTCTTGTAGTGAGGGCATGTGGCCCATGGATGTACGGTCTATTAGACGACTAGGTTTTCCCTTCCCTATATATTATAACCTTGTATTATGTAATGGATGATGCCTCTTTATCAATAAGAAGTTCTTATCCTTCTCATTCTCCATTTTTTTTTTGATTGTGGATGTTCACGCGTTTCATCTTTGTTCTCGTCATGCGAGAATCATTTTCGCTAAATGAGCACCGGAAAATGGCCCACAAATTGACACAGTGATGTTTCCAGTGACGGGCCTCCTAACATTTTGAGGATTTCCATGGTCAAACAAGAGAAATGGGTCCACAAATATATTAAAAATAAATAATTAGAACAAATATATGCCCCAGGAGGTCTCAGGTTCGAGTCCCCAATGGCGTAATATTACAGGAATTAACATGAAATGTAGTTTTAGTTTGCCCCCTTGTGACACAATCTGACCCCTCACTCACGTTTCGGCTCCAGCAACTAGGTTATCCATGAGGCTCGCTGGTAGGTTAGCACAACAACCTGTTCAATTAATGTAGTAGTATGTCGTTGGAGCTTAGCTTGTTAGGCTTCCAACTAGTTTCATGTAATAATATTTATCCAATAATATAATAATATTTTAAAAAAATATATGCTTGTTGAGTTTCCAAGTTCCGACTAGCTTTTTCTAACACTTTTTTTTTTGGTAACAAAAATTAAAAATCAAAACGGACTAATAGACTCTAGATTTTTGTTAAAGGAAGAGCAAAAATAGATCCGAGGAGCGCAAAAATCGTAGTTAACTCGCTGACTCGGACCTAGTCAAGATATTTTTCTAATTCGGACCAAACTACCCTTACTAATAATACACCCGCCACACAAAACTCACACCCATGCTACAAGCAATTCCACCAGTCCACCACCATTTACTCCATTAGCGATAACACCGATGAGGACCAAAGAAATTAATTAAGGGAACATTATCTATATACCCCTACTATGAGACCCCTTGCAAAAGTACCCTTATGAACTTTACAAATACCCCTAATCCTAATACATTACCAAAATACCCTCCTTTATATAGTGTATATACAAAACCATATCTTCTAATTTGGAATGGTTGAAATCTTCTTAGTGGTGTTTGCATCTTCTCCTTCTTAAACTTCATATCTTGTTAACTCGAAAGCTTTGACACCCATCAATACGTAGCGGAAACTTTTACACCCATTTCGGATCGAATGAGCTCTGATACCAAGTTAGAAATTTATACTTTTATCAAGAACTTAGAACCCTTGATAATATTTTCGGAGATATACGAGCATCGTGGTGTTGCTCGTATAGAGATCCTAGAGCTCTAGTAGTGAAGGTGGAAGCAAGTCTTTGGTGGTTTCTTAAACTTTCTCTTTTAATATTGAAATGATTCTTACTTGCTTGCTTGATTTACAATTGATGTAGAACTTTCCTATTTATACTAGTTAGCTAAGCCTCCAAGTGACCAACTCCAAATTGAGTTCTACTTCCTTAGCCTACAAACTAGACCAACATTTTTATCACATGTTTTACATTATGGTATTTGACCAACCTCTCTTGATCATTCTAGATACTTTGAACTCTACCTAACTCTAGACTTATTTAAACCTTGTTCACATTAGTTCATATTAGACATTACAAATTAGGTAATTTCAACACTTTCAGTAATTTGTAATGGCTCTGTTTTTGATGTTCACCCAATCTCCGTTTGCTGCTCTTAGATCCTTATGCTTGCTTCGCTCACAGTAAACTCTTTATGTTTGCCGACACGTACCACCGGTTTTATTTTATTTTCATAGTGTATCCACATCTCACCTTTAGTGCTAGCTTAATAGTTTTGCTAGCTTCACCAGTTGTTCATTTCTAAATCAGGATCTTACGAAACTTAACCGCTCATTGGGTTCAGAGGTTCTGCCTCAAGCCAAACCAGTTGTCATGTTTTCTTGCAGTAGTCATTTCCGCCATTTCTTCAGTTTCCTCTTCTTCCTTTTTTTTTTATAAAAAAAATGACGTTCCGGTCCTCTTCATAGTTTAGGGACGTTCTGGCCCTTTTTGTAGTTTAGGGACGTTCCGGTCCTTTTTGTAGTTTAGGGACATTCCGGTCCTCTTTGTAGTTTAGGGACATTTCGGCCCTCTTTGTAGTTTAGGGACATTGCGGTCCTCTTCGTAGTTTAAGGACTTTTCGGTCCTCTTCGGAAGTTTAAGGACATTACGGTCCCCTTTGTAGTTTATGGACATTACGGTCCTCTTTGTAATTTAGGGACATTTCAGTCCTATCTTTGTAGTTTCAGGACATTGCGGTCCTCTTCGTAGTTTAGGGACATTTCGGTCCTCTTCGATTTCTTGGGTAGAATACTTCTGTACTCCTTAGAATTTAACCCATTTTTGTTATTCTCTACAACTCATAGGATTTTAACCTACTATTGTTGTTCTTTCTCTCATCACCTCTTGGTGATTGTTTTTTTTTTATTTCTTCACAACATTTTTGTTGTTTCTTCTTTTATTCATCTTTGTTCCAGTCACGCTTTTGTTCAAAAACTGTAACACTTCTTTGGTTCTTCAGATTCTCTCACAATCTTTCATTTCGTCAAGCTTCTGCCACAAGCTCTAACTATTATTCTTCTTGTTATTTGTTGTTACAAATTTGCCACTTTATCCAGATTTTCCACATTTCTGAATTCGTAACAGATTTTCCACGCTCTGACATAATTGTCACACTTTGGTTTGTAGGCATTTAAACTAACATCGTAACCTCTCGACTCCATTGTCAATAATCAATCTCCACCATGAATCACGAGTATGATTTAGTATCTCGCGACAAACATGGCACTGTTACCATCCTTTTCTTCGATAATTGAGGAAGAAATCTATTGCTCTTAAACTCAGTATCTTTTTTTTTTTTCGATTTGAGGAAACAATCACTTATTGTTCTTACCCTCAAATCCTTCTCTGATCACTTATTAGGAAGTGACCCTTTCTTCTTCTCTTTTATCTTGTTTTCTTTTTTTCTTCATGGAGCCTTTTTTTTTTTTTTCTTTCGAAACCGAGTAGGTCGTCTCATTGAGGCTCTCTTCCCACATTATGAGGAGGCGATCATTTGATGCTCTCTTCCCTCAATATATGGAGGCATTCGTTGTTGACGTTTTCTCGATATCGGCTTCTAAAACTCTTGAACAATTGTGGAGGAAATCCTTGGTGCACTCTTCCCACAATTGTCTTTAGAACTTTGTAAACAATTGAGGAGGAAAATTATTGCTCTCTTCCCTCAAACTTGTCTTCTGGTCACTTATCATAAAGTGATTTCTTTTTTCTTATCTTCTTTTCTTTTTCCACATGGAGGCGTTTTTGCTCCTGTGAAGGTAGGATTTTTTTTTTTTTTTTTACAGTTGGAATGGTTGAAATCTTCTTAGTGGTGTTTGCATCTTCTCCTTCTTAAACTTCATATCTTGTCAACTCGAAATCTTTGACACCCATCAATTCGTAGCGGAAACTTTTACGCCCATTTCGGATCGAACGAGCTCTGATACAAAGTTAGAAATTTATACTTTTATCAAGAACTTAGAACCCTTGATAATATTTTCAGAGATATACGAGCATCGTGGTGTTGCTCGTATAGAGATCTAGTAGTGAAGGTGGAAGCAAGTCTTTGGTGGTTTCTTAAACTTTCTCTTTTAATATTGAAATGATTCTTACTTGTTTGCTTGCGTTACAATTGATGTAGAACTTGCCTATTTATACTAGTTAGCTAAGCCTCCAAGTGACCAACTCCAAATTGAGTTCTACTTCCTTAGCCTACAAACTAGACCAACATTTTTATCACATGTTTTACATTATGGTATTTGACCAACCTTTCTTGATCATTCTAGATACTTTGAACTCTACCTAACTCTAGACTTCTTTAAATCTTGTTCACATTAGTTCATATTAGACATTACAAATTAGGTAATTTCAACAAGCACATCCGAATTATAAAATCGTAGTACACATTAAGAAGCTTCACAATGTTTTGCAATTTTTTCAATTTGAGTCTTGGGCTGACAGTTGCTGAGGATCTCATTCACATGTTTGGCCGACAGTTTATTGGACAATGGTATTTTAGGATCCAAAAATCTAGATAACATGAGTTACCATTCCCTTTTAATCTCAGCACACATCCAGCAGTCCAACAAAATACTTGATAAAATGCGATAATTAATTTTGCATCAAAGATTCAGAAGGGAAATATGTAGCTCATATATCCTTTAAAGATATTTAACCACCTGATACTTTGCAACATGATTCAATTGAAAAGGTTGGACCCGTTATTCTTTTGGATGTGGTCTATTACCTAACAAAGATACGAGATGTGTTTAATCCATTGGTACGAGAAGACTCGTATTAGTTCTACTGTATTTCAAAAAAAAAAATTAATCAATTCATGTAATTGCAGAATTCGACAGATGTAGCTGACATAGGTTTGTATGTGAAAAAATGCCGGAGCTTCTCTCTAGTGCAGGATACTACCAATATTATTAGTGCCATATATTTCCAATGGACTTGGTATCCCTCACCACGTGACTGAAATGATTGAAACCACGAGCTTCAAACTTTAATACGACTGGAAGTTCAGTGCCAAAGCATTTGCACTAAGGATCAACCAGTTATATTCAAAATATTCAAAGTTACATAGTACATCGTTACTATTTTTTTTAATTTAGATATAACCAATTATTGTTACATCAATAGAATCAACAATGTTCCAATAAGGAAACCACCATTTCTGTTTTTTTAGAAACAAAACCAAGAAAAGACCCCAAAATCCAACTAAAAAACCCAAGGCAACAATAGCATAAAACAACAACTTCTCTTTTGTATCCTCTCGTTAGACTTCACAAATGCGTTTACAGGGATTAGCATGGAGAGTACTAGTATCGCCATCACCGTCGCAAAGTTTGTTTGTTGGATATCCACATAATAACTCATTTCCAGAGAAAGCAGAACCATCCACACTCATTGTATCAAAATGAGGACCCTGGGGAATCTTTCCACTCAGCTTATTAGAAGACAAGTTTAGAACCGCAAGAGTATCGATTGTCGCCAAAGATTGTGGGATTTTTCCAGAAAAATTATTGGAACTCAAATCGAGAGACTGGAGACCAGGACAAATTTCCGACATTTTCCTCGATATCATTAGAGAAATGATTATGGGACAAATTAAGCGAAGAAAGCAAAGATAACAAGGCTATCTCTTTTGGAATGTTTCCTTCAAGATTATTGCACGAATAGATCAATTACTGACCTATAGTTGTTTAACTTTTGCATTTGTATTATCATCCCTTTGGTTACCAAGTCCAGTTGAACATCACCATAATTCATGGAATAATCCAAATATTTGGTCGCAATCAATCCACTCAAGTTCCCTAATCTGTTGGGAATATGTCCAGAAAGATTGTTTAGCGATAAATCTAATAGTTGGAGTTCTTGCAAATGAATAATCTCTTCGGGTATGGACCCGTTGAACTTGTTCGACCTTAAAGAAAGAAACTCCGAGGTATTGGAGAGAAACCAAAAGCGGGCTGTCAGTATACTGCTTCTTCAAAGTTGTTATCGGCCAAGTTGAGAAATTCCAACTTCTGAAATTCACTGACGAGATTAAGAGGAGTACCATCGAGATGGTTATTATTTAACTGGAGAAACTCGATGTATTTTGCTAATCGGAGTTTGTCTGGAACTTTCCCGGTGAGATTGTTGTTGCCAAGTTTCAGAGTAAGCAGATTCCTACAATACCCAAAATTAGAAGGTATCGTCCCGGACAGTGTATTGTTAGACATTTCAATAAATGCAGTAGATGTGGATAATCCTGTTCGAGAATGACATAAAGTAGACGGGATTGAACCCGAAAATTCATTACCCGCTAGACTTATGATGTCAGCATTAAACAGTCTCTTTCCTAATTCATTTAAGATTTCACCACTGAACTTGTTATTTGATACCCCAAATTCCTTTATGCCTGGGCGGGGAAGAGGCACTGGACCGTGAAGTTTGTTCCCTTCGACGCGAAACTTACGGAGACATTCCAGTTTGAAAAGACAATCAGAGGGGATAGTTCCTGTTAAGCTATTTTCAGTGAGATCCAATTCCACAAGATTAGTCAAATGTGAAAACTACAGTGAGACCCATTCTTTGCATCTTTCCCACTGTGAAACCCACGCTCAAAAAAACACAGGCGCGCACCCATTTTTGGGGAAAAAATTATTCCCAAACCCATAATTTCAGAAATTATGTTTCGGGGTTGTTTTTTCTTCTTCTTCTCCGATTCGTATCTCCCTACTACTTGCGTTTCGGCCTCTATTGAGTATCAACATCTTCGTATCTGGGGGTTGAAAGGGATCCCGAGCATCATTTTTAGCTTCCGCGATTGAACCGAAATGGAGACATCAAGGATTGATTAAAGAAGCGATGACGAGAATGGATCCAATGGGTGTTTGGGGGTTGAATTTCGCTTTTTCAATTGGTGAGAATAATAACTTTTTCTTCTTTATTTATGATTCATTCGATCTTCCCTTTATTCAAAAAAACTTAATGGAGAAATTCAACTTGGACTGCCTATGTTACAATCACCGATTTGTTGTTGATAATACCCATCGAAGTATATCATTTAACCCCCCAAAATCGAGACCTAATTCACATCTCAAATCAAGCAAATTTCTTCCCAATCGAATACCACGAGATACTACAATTTCGATCTAAACTTGAATTGCATACAAGACCCCCGATTCCTTCTTCATTTCCATCTCAAATTCCAAATTAGACCGACATTTCAAAACATGAACATAACCCATATATCCATCGTTGTTGTCTTTTTGTGGATACTTCCAAATTCCCATCATTGAAGTCTCCATCTTGATTTGCAATGGGTACTGTAGCTAATCACCATCTTCCCTCACTTAAACAATCTCTAGTTCTCTGTAAGATTTGTAGTTGCACCATGAGATGTGAAAGAAAACTAAGAGAAAAGAGGAAATGAAATTTTCTCTTTTCTCGAGAATACAAGATAAGAGCCGTGGTTGCCACGTCTTCTATCCTCTTGGTCCCACTAGTGCGACTGACAAACTTGACAAAACAAAGAATTTTCTTTGTTTTATGAACTGAAACTTAATGGAGAAATTCAACTTGAATTTTTAGTGCATGCATTATTGCATAATCTTTCCATGGAGCTTCGAAAATGTCCGCATAACATGTTATGCAATCGAGAAAATAGATGCATAACACCGTTATTCATTTTACAAAAATTGTTGCATAGCTTGTTATGCGAGCTAGAAAACGGTTGCATAACACGTTATGCATCAATTTTTTTGTTAGCTATCAAACCAACAAAGACAAAGACCGCATAACACGTTATGCACCTATAATAATGCATAACATGTTATGCAAATCGAAAAAAATGGATGCATAACCCGTTATGCATCCGAAAAATATGACCGCATAATGCGTTATGCATCGAGAAAAATCTTCGAGAATCTTTATGCATCGAGAAAATAGATGCATAACATGATATGCATACGTAAATATGGATGCATACTGCATTATGCATTAATTTTTTTTTATGTACGCACTAAAATCGACCAAAACAATGGTTAAATAACTTGTTATAGATGCATAACTTTGTTATCCAAATGCATAATGTGTTATGCGTGGGAGAAAATAGTTGCATAATTTGTTATGCGTTCTGTGAACGGAAATGTGTTATGCATCGTTTTTGGTGATCGATAATGATTATGTATCAAGTTTTCAAAAATTTCCTAAAATGGGGATCACCTCCGATTTTTTCGTGAAAAACAAAAATTTGATATTCTTGTTTGTACCTACGTAGCTCTTTTAAAAAGATTTCCAACGATATAAAATTTGTAAAATTCTAAAAGGCGCGGATTTTTAGATATGTTATGTCCAAGTTATGCCCAATTATACCCACGAAAAATTAAAATGATAACGCAGTTATGCCTGAAAAGATAGTATGCATAACGAGTTATGTATTGATTCCCTAATAATTTCATATAATTATGGGTGTGACAGTACCAAAAATTAATTGTGGGTTTGACAACGAAAATATTATTTTTTTTGGGTTTCCCCCTAATTTCCCCAAATCAAATTGCAAATGGAAATAGGGAATAATCCTTTGAGATTGCACGAGCCCAATCGTAAATAGCGTAGACTAAGCCCAGGACTAGGAGGGTACCCTATATCTATGTTTAGCCCACTATTAAACCTCATATCTAGAACAATTAGTTTTTCAGTAATCAAAGAGAACAACGAAACATTGCCCTCCATACGGTTTATAGATATTCCAAAGATGAGAAGATTTTGGAGCTTTTTTGATATGCAACTTGGGATCATTCCTGTTAAATTATTTAAATCCAAACGAAGTAATTGTAGTGGAAAATTCTCACAGATTGATTCTGGTATGGAACCTTGAAGATTGTTGGAACCCAAGGCGAGAAAGTAAAGAGATTTCAGGTTGGAGACCGAAGGATGAAGAAAACCTGTAATTGAATTACGGGAGAGGTCTAGATATTGGAGTTGAGAAAGATTATAGATTGAAGATGGCAGAGGTCCCTGAATTGAACATGAAGAGGCACTAAAACTGGATAATAATGGCACCGCATTTGAGATTGAATTCGGAATGGATCCGTTTACTTGAGTAGATGATACCCAGAGTTCTCGTAGTTTAGGCCATTGATTTTTGAACATCCTAATTAGGTCGACATGAAGATCTCTATTACCACTCACACGAAGCTCTTCAAGCTGAGGAAGATAATGAATTGAACCATGTAGATCACACTCAGATAACTCAAGAACAGAAAGTCTAGTTAAATTAGCCATCTCAACTGGGATTAGAGTATTGAGTTGATAATTCTTATTCATTTTGAGAGATGATAGACGGGAAAGATTTTGAAATTCGTGAATAGGGAAAACCTGGCTAGATATATTGCAATAAGAGAGATCGAGCTCCCTAATATTCGAGAGATGCGATATATGTTCACCGAAATTCTCCTGTGAAGAAGATGTGGCCTCGTATAGATCAATACCACTCAACCTTAACACCTTGAGATTCACGAAACCTCTCACCCATTTCGTAGATGATGTTTGCAAGCAAGAAGTGGAGAAATATTCAGAAGTGCATGATAAATCGAGATACCATAGAGAGGATAGGTTGGTGAACTGACGTGGGATTTGCGATTCCTGAAAATTATTGAAGGAAAGATCAAGATACTCTAGATGAGTAAGTTTTATAAGGGAAGCAGCAGGAAATTTACCAGTTAGTGCTGTGCTCGGTGGATCGGAGGCATCTGCAGTAGTTATATCAGATTGTTTGTTGTAATAATCTTCAATATCTGTGTTCCGGAGGTGGATGGAAACTACCCGAGATGAGGAGTCATTAGAACATGTAATACCATGCCAAGTACAACAGTTTTCATGTTGCCATGACGATAAACGATTTGTAGAGTCGTCCAGAGAAGATTTGAAGTTTAAGAGAGCGCTTCTATCGACAATGAAATCGGGTATGTTTATCGAATGAAGCCATGGCTAGTTAGCTTTTTCTGATTTTTAAAATGTTTCGTTTGATGAATGAATATGCAGAATGGCTTAGATATGTTTGTAATGATCTTAGAACATCAACTTGTTCAATTATTTGATTGAATTTGCCATCCATTGACTAAACTGGATCGTTTTTTAGGTTGAGTTGTCATTCAGTCTACCTCTTGTCTGGTCCTGGACCTAGTCATGCAATTCAGTCACAATGTAAGGCCACGTTAACAAAATGAGATGTTGACTGGAATAGAAAATTAGTACAATTTACTTGGCCGACCTTAGAAATGTCAAGGACGTTTTATGATTGGATTAGTGTCCATTTCTTGTTGGTGAGGGACAGCCACAAATTGTTGCTGTTAACGGTGAACAACAGCAGCAACAACTCGTTGATCAGCTTGAGGTATAAATTCAACTACCTACATTATATTATTTTGGTTTCAGTTAAAATTTCTATGTTTGTTATGTTCTGGTACCTGGTCTTGGTCTAGGTTCTTGAGTCCTTCTTTATCTATGGTTGGTGGATAACGGTGTTACTGGTTCATGTCTGGGGTCTCTACTTGTTCATATCTGATGATCTTGCCTAATAACGATGCAAAAAATAGCAACAAAGATGAGTAGAGATATCTTTTTCATCTGTGCTGTGTATATTGCAGTATCAAGCTTCTTTGTTATTACCGTATAGGTTACACTATCAATGTTCAAACTGCCATCCCAGATAACTAAGATAAACTATGATAGTTTCTTGATTGTTCCAAGAATGAGGGCATCATTATTTCCTGGTGCAATTCTAGAAACGGTGTATACATGCCTTAGGTTCCTTGTTTCAAATGGAGCGGTCATTTAGTTGGACTGCAAATTGAATGTCTCACTGTTTAGCATAACACTATTCAACTTTGAAATGAAAGAAGACGGACTGCAAATTCTAGATTTTCATGTAGCTGGGAGACTAATAATTGATTCAGCTTATCAATTTGATGAAAACATTAATTCTGTGATTTGGGTTAGTGTTATCTCTGTTAGTTTGTTAAGCCTTCAATTGTTTGTTTGTTAATGGATCACTTACCAGATTGCGTGCGTTTTGCATTTGAATTTGGATCTGAAACCATTTAGCAGAAACATTGATCTATTGATTGCTTTCCAAATATATGTCTGTGGTATTGTTCTCTTCATTGTAACTTTAAAAAAAAAAAAGTAATCCTATGAAAACTGTGCAGGTACTAATTGGGGGTTGAAACACTCCTAGCTGACTGTCTTATCTCGATTGATACATAGCATTAGGGCCCGTATAGGCCTCTAGAGTAGGGTTCTCTATTAGGATGCCGAGGAGTATTTCTGGAAGGCAGCCAAAGATATGTGATACCCAGAGCACAGTACAACTTTACGTAAAAATCTGTGGTGTAATATGATACTGAGACAAAAAGAAGAAAAATGACGGCAAAATCTTATGCATTTCGCTTTCTTAATTAGGTGAGTTCTTTATTTTTTCAATTCTTTGGATCAAGACAAGTCCCATGAAGTAAACTAGATTCAGTTGTATGGTTGGAATGTGAATGTGGAAACGTAATTGAATCTTAACTACGATGCATGCATCTGAGAAGTGTTTAAAGAGGTCATTATCACTTCAAAGAAATAAGGGTAAAGGAAGCTTTGACAAAGTCTTATTAACCCTATGGTCCTCATTTCAACTCTTATTTCTCCAGTGCTCCCAATATCAACAATTTTTTCCCTTGATTTTTTATCTTGTTCTTGGGTAGAGATTGATAGGATGAAAGAGAGGTTTTCTGAATTGTTACTTGGTGAAGATATATGTCTGAGAATCCTCTACTCACAACAGGACTACTGCCTTCGGATTTCTTCGCTTTTTGTATGGGAAATCCGTGGAAAAACTTAGTATACAGTAAAAGCAGGAGAATTCCTCAGGCTCAAATGTCATTATGAGTTTTGCTCTCAGAATAAATGTTAGTATAATTCAGAGCTCCTTGATTCATTGTATTGCGTCAGTTGCTTGTATTTTGGATTACAGTTTCGTTGCAAAAAAAAAAGTTTTTGACTGGAAATGGAAAAAATATATTGAGAGAAACAGTCACGAAATGTGACTAAAGTCTTGAATTACATGGAAGTATCAAAAATAGCTTCCCAATTACAAAGGACACTAGATAATGGAAAATTAGCGAAAATATCGGTGTTACGGGTCCAATTGAATAACACCCTTTGACTTCAGTAATCAATTGCTTGACATCTCTGCTAATATTATTGTGTAACCTGTTGTTTCTTTCGTTCCACACACACCACCAAATTTAGAGGACAGAGTTTATGTTTCAGCAGTTTTACAGTCTTTATATATATGGTCCTCTCTCATTTTACACAAGACACGAACCATATACAGAGATACTTGAGGGGGATACACAAAAACTCAAAAGTGCATCAGAGAGCTAGCGGGTTTACTCTAGGGTGTTCAAGTCTCGATGGGCTTTGATCAGGTTACTGGTGGGATTTAGGGCGAGCATTTTAACCGTAATCCGTGGATTTAACCATGTGTACATATACAAAATGTTAGGTTCTATAAGAAGTTGTCTATATCATTTTTTTTTAATTATATATTTTAACTAGAACAATCCCTATCAATTTAGATGTCGGAGTGGATGTGGATGCGAAATTTAAAATCCGTAATTAATTGGATAGGATGCCGATGAGGTAAAAACCGGCTCATGCACACCCTGTCTAAAATAACCATGACAACCATGGTGTCACGGCAACAAAACATGATACTGCATGACAGTAGGAATTTGGTTCTTGTAGTAAGATGTGACCAAGAGCTGACTCAATTTCTTATGTGAGATTTGGATTATTGAACAACCATGTCCCATAAACTACATCGGACATCTCTGAGTTGACTGGTAACAGTTCATTTAGGTTATTGACCTTGATCTTCCACTAAATTACTACAATGCCTCATATTGATGAAATGTGCTCTTAAGAGTTAAGATTCTATGAAAGGAAAACAACTTTATTATCATGATTTTTTCCCAAATCTTTTGGTGAGCTTTCATTTTGCATGATTTATTTGTTTCTGTTAGCTGTATATATTTTGTTGTGAAATTGTTGCAATTTTGTTTAAAATGCGATTTGTTTTGAACATATCTAGTTTATGTAAGCCTTATAGAGTGAATTACTCCCTCCGTTCTTTTTAATAGTCTGGTTTTGTTTTTAGAAAAAATTAAAGAAATTAAGAGAACTAATCATCGAAAGTGGTCCTCATGACATTTGTCAATAAAAGAAGTGAAGTGAAATGGTCCCCGCAAAACAAGTAAAGTGAAATGGTCCACATGACACTTATCATCAAAAGAAGTTAAGAGAAAAATGGTCCCAGAAAATTAAAGTAACATTTGACTTTCAAAATTAGGAAACCAACCTATTTTTTTTAAAACATTTATTTATAGAAACCAGCCTATTAAAAAGGAACGGATGGAGTATTTGTCTGTGGGTTTCATCCTGTTAAAGGTATATGTAGGTGTAGAATATCCACAGGGCTAGGTGGCAACATCTTAAGATGTGATGTACCCAAGGATGAAGAGGCGAGAAGCATAGGATAAAGGCTGGCTGGCGCGAGGATTAAGGAGCCACATGGATCAGACATGATCACTTTACAGCTGTCGGACAAGACTCGACTCCAAGCCTCTGACAAAGCTGACAGACGAGACGTATTGGGTCAAACAAGGAGCGGTGGTCAAAGGGATAAGAAGATAATGCCATATCGGCTGATCGCTGTCGTATGCGTCAAAAATAATTTACTTTCTTACTCAACAAAATATGAATGAAGTATAAAGTAAGGAAGAGTTCGTATCCACAGAGAGGCGATTGTAGTTATCAATTTCTAGTTTCTTAGTAACCAAGATGGGGATTTCTGATTTTGTAAAATAAAAGTTAAATAAAAGCAAAGTAAATAGTTGGAAGTAATCAATGAGAGAAAGATATTGGTCAAGGAGTTCATCTTCAATCTTAAACATGTGCTTGCATATATGATTAGAATTACAATTTAATC
>JAJJWX010000555.1:0-31066 GCA_023529315.1 Papaver bracteatum | reverse complement strand
GGTATTGTCACTTTCAAGATCGGTGATTATGTTGATATCAAGGTTAATGGTGCTATTCACAAGGGTATGCCTCATAAGTTCTACCATGGACGTACTGGTATTGTTACTTTCAAGATCGGTGATTATGTTGATATCAAGGTTAATGGCTCTATTCACAAGGGTATGACTCATAAGTTCTACCATGGACGTGCTGGCATTGTGACTTTCAAGATCGGTGATTATGTTGATATCAAGGTTAATGGTGCTATTCACAAGGGTATGCTTCATAAGTTCTACCATGGACGTACTGGTATTGTCACTTTCAATATCGGTGATTATGTTGATATCAAGGTTAATGGTGCTATTCACAAGGGTATGCCTCATAAGTTCTACCATGGACGTACTGGTATTGTCACTTTCAAGATCGGTGATTATGTTGATATCAAGGTTAATGGTGCTATTCACAAGGGTATGCTTCATAAGTTCTACCATGGAAGTACTGGTATTGTCACTTTCAAGATCGGTGATTATGTTGATATCAAGGTTAATGGTGCTATTCACAAGGGTATGCCTCATAAGTTCTACCATGGACGTGCTGGTATTGCCACTTTCAAGATCGGTGATTATGTTGATATCAAGGTTAATGGTGCTATTCACAAGGGTATGCCTCATAAGTTCTACCATGGACGTACTGGTATTGTCACTTTCAAGATCGGTGATTATGTTGATATCTTTTTCATTTAGATATCAACATGCCTCCATGGTAGAACTGCTCTTCCGTGTGGCCGTCTGCTGCGTCCATGGTAGACATGCCTCATAACATAATTTTAGATACATCTTTTTCATTTAATAACTGCTCTTCAAGATAACTGGCAGCTTCCGCTCGCAGAATCCTTATCTCGCTCTTGGGAATGCCTGTCAGCTGCATCCTCATTATCTGTGTTTGCTGTTGGATATACTTCGCAGTTGCATCCCTCATGTTCAGCCGCGACTCTTCAATTCTCCTGGAAGATTCTTCCTGCAACTCTGATTTGCTCACGGCATCCCGGACAGAGGTCGATGGTGACACCCAACTAACAAAAATAAGCATAAAATTATGTTAAGTAAACAATTACATGATCTATCGTTTAGTTACACAGACGAACCAAATCAGGAACTCTTTAGTATAATTTGATGAAATTTTCCTCTGATCAACCGCCTTATTTATTGAAAACCGTTGACCTAGCCGGTTCAACCTCCGACCCAACGATTCAATGCGGTTTTATCTGATTCGGCCCAGTATTAGTATAACCAAAATCTAATTGAAAAAAATCAGACATATCGTCCAGACAAGGATATAATTTCACAAAATAGATCGAGAAAGTGTTACTGATCCACAGACGAGAGAAGAGTGATGTTAATCTTGAAGATTAAATAATAAAATGATTTTAATCTCCATTTTTGTTCCTCGCTTGCAACCGGTGTGGTGTCTGCAAATCTCACGAGTTTCTTCACAAACCCTAACTCTCCAAATCTCATCTCCCGCTCCACTCAAAATTCTTTTTCACTTTCTCCATCTGTCCAAACTCTCCCATACTTTTTGTTAGGATTGCTGTAGGTTTGCTTGTTTGAATGTTAATAGCCTAGATTTTGGTTTTGCCTGTTTTGTTTGACTGATAGCCTAGATGTTTTTGTTTGACCCATTAGCAAAATAAAATGTCCACCACTTAAGCCCAACTGTCTATATTTCAAAAACTCATTCTTCGTTGTTTCACGAGTGAGAATAGAGAGGAAAGGGGAGCCGAGAAGAACAGTCTAAAGGGTGTGGTGAACGCAAGTGTTAATCGCGATTTCTTCTGTGTAAGGGATTTTTCATTTATACTACATGTTATATTACTTATTATCGTTCACTAGTACCCAAATGCCTCAATCTTTTCCTCCTGTTACTTCAAATTTTGAAAAAATTCTAGGGTTTGGTAATTTATTAGGGTTTAATTTTGAATTCGATAAAAATACGAAAGTTATTGGATTATTGCTTTCCTAATGTTGTTACAATGATATAGAATGACTGATTATTGAAATTGTCTATAACTAGTTTAGCATCTAGGGTTTGGGTTTTATAAAACAAATTGAATTTGTGAAGTTTTGCTTGTGATTTGGATGACATTGAAACTTGTTTTAATTTAAGGGATTTGTCATAACCATGTAGACTATGGAAGGCTTGGTACATCCATTGCAAACTATTTTCGTCGCTGTCTTTGGTTTGCAGTCAAAGAAGGTTATGAGTTGGGAATTTATGCTTTAGACTATGCACTTACAGTGTATTACACTCTTTTCGCATTGGTTGAAGGTGCAGTTTATACCTCTGCAGACTTTGTTTTTGTTATGCATGCAGTTACAACCCTTGTCTATTGAGACCTGGGTTTGCTCTTATCCTTGTCGGAGGCTTTAATATTTCAGTTCTGGAAGTAAACGCATATCTTCTTTGTATCCCCCTTTACGCGCTCGTCGCAACTGTTTGCATGATCAGTGCACATTTCTAGTAGGACAGGGAATGATTTTTATCTTCTCGCTTTGAGTACATATTTTCCTAACCTTGCTCAAAGTCATGTCCGCAGACCGTCACGCTTCTGAAGTAAACGATATCTTCTTTGTAACTCCCTTTACGCGCTCGTCAAGAACTGTTTGCGATCGTGCATATTGCTAGTAGGACAAGGGAATGGTTTTTTATCTTCTCGCTTGAGTACATATTTTCCTAACCTTGATCAAAGTCATGTCTGCAGATTGTCACTCTAGGATATAAATAAACATTTTAACTTATAACTTAATGACTTTGTGATGCTTTGAGCCCTAATCGATGCTTATCTGGTTTCACCTTTAGGCATTCTTATGTTTATCATAATGAATGTTGTAGCTGGTTTCACCTTTAGGCATTCTTATGTTTATCATAATGAATGTTGTAGCTATAGTTTCTTCTTATGTTATTAAGATGCGAGGCAAAAACCTTTTCTCAAAACACGCACTTGCTTGTTTTGAAGTTGAAATGTTGTAGAAGGGGTAGCTTGATTATACTTTGAGATGAGTGAGAATATTTTTTACTCTTTTCAAGCTGTAATCGCTTCTTTTTTCTCAGCGCTTCGATTTAAAAATTTGCAAGTGGCATTTTCTCAATTTGTTTTTTAAAAACCGGAAATTTGGTTGTGTGATTTCTACCACCATCAAATTTTTTTACAACGAACATATCTTACTATCAATGAGTTTAATATAGTTGTGTTTTTATTACTTGGGGGACGTGAAGTATCCCTTGCATATACATAGGATGAACAAAACATGATTGCATCTGTTGTTCGTTAAAGCGAGGTCTTTAATTCTAAAGCCAGCTGGGCCAAACAAGTACCAGAACAAGAAGAAGTACCAAAACAAAGATGATAAGTTCCTTACAGGTTTGTTGATTGGTTGAGAATTTATATTAAAATCTTATCACCATATGATACGGCTAATAATGCTTAAAGTGTTTTCCAGAACTAATTCCTTGTACATAGATCTACTTGATTCTTTAGGTGAGTTGAGGCTTAGAGAGGAGCAAGAAAACTCACCAAGGTTTGATGTTCCACCAAACCCTATTATACGTGAAAGTTTAGTTGTTTCATATTATCGGCAGAGCCTAACTTACTTTCTTTAAGTGAAGGTTTACAAACTTGGCGTTCTTTGCGGGCTAGTCGACCTTAGTAGCTTTTATGATTTTAAGCAGCTCATGGACTACCTTGCAAAATTTAAAGATCATCGGGAAGGTTGGGTGGTGGTCTATGTTGACGAACAAAACGATGTTATGTTGTTAGGGGATGGTTTGTGGGAGTAAGTTCCAAATTCCTTTTGGTTGGTTACTTTGTTGCTCTTATTATTAGAGAAGGCCTTGGAGAATGATCTCATGAGGGGTATCTCTTTGAAACTTGTTGCAGGGATTTTTTGGGATGTGTACAATGCATCAAGTTAGTGCTCCTGGAAAGAAGATGTCTGATTGATGCAAATTCTAGCTAACTATCCGGCTGGTGATGTGAACTGAAGGAATTTGACTGTATTATATGAATGTATAAAAATAAATTTACCCTAACTCTATTCTTTTGTTACTTCCGACAAATGGGTGCAAAACAAATGCATCTGTGGGTGCATCATGTCTGTTAATGCTCATATTAGGAGGAAGAGAGCAAGAACTGTTTCCCATAACTTTAAATATTAACTAGGGTATGTTATTGATTAGGGCTCGCTCAGACCTACTCGTAACGAGCTTGGACATGTACAACCCGACTCGCTTTACCCTTTCTAATCCACTATACAGATTGCTGTAATTGCAACCAAGAATCTTTTTAAACCTCACACTGATGGGAGGAATACCTATGCCCAGCTTGACTAAGAACAAAAAGTTGAGAAACTTTTATAATTAAAGTTCAACTAAAACAGATAAAACTACTTAAAAAAAAGGCAGAAACAACCAAAATACAGAAAGAACAAAAAGAACCATCACCTACAGAACAAAACAACCATAATCACTGAGGTGGTTGAAGGATATCTGATAGATCTTTGACAGATCTTGCAAACACTGAGGTGGCAGCAGAGAATGTTCCAGCATCTTTCTTAACACCAACCATTTCTTGATGGAGCAAACTCATTTCAAGCTTATGTTTCTCCTCAGCAGCAGCATACCTCTGGTCAAGCACCTTGACCTCAGCATTGATCTTCATCAATAAACACTCCTCCATCTTATTTGATCTGCTTGTTTGATCCCGGTCTATCTTTGATGATCTATTTGTGTGAGCTCGAAAACGGTTGTTCGTGATTTTAATGTACTGCATATACACAAGCACAAAAAAAAAACTACAAACTTCAGAAACAATGTAACTAAAGAAATGCAAAAACTTCAGAAAACTTCAGAAACAATGTTTACTAAAAACTAAAAAAAGGCAAAAACTAAAAACTTCACCTGCTTGAATTCACCCTCTAGGTTTGCCAACCTATCCTCTATGGATTTTGGATTACTTAACAAAAAGACACCCTGACCACGACTTCTGGTTTTTCCAGTCATGCTTTATATATTATCACCTCTAGATCTAAAACATAAAAATGAAAATGTAACTGAATACCTTGGTTAGTCTTTTAGACTGACTTACACTCTTTGTCTTCCTTCTGCTACCCATCTTTGATGATATATAGAAAGCTAAGAGGATACTAAATACTCCTTATTAGGTCAAAAAAGTACAGATGTGGTTGAGAGGTGGGAGTGTGGTTGAGAGGTGGGAGTAAATAGGAGGTGGTTAGTGTTGGGAGTAAATAAGGAAGTACAAGTAAAATTAATATTAAAATATGTTATTAGTGACATTAAAATTATGTTATGCCCAGATTTTATTTGGATGTGATGTGCCAGTGGGGAGTGACATATAGTTGTGTATCATTAAGTGTTATATGTGAATACAATTTTAAAATGGTTGCTTTACGAATTTTGAGCAAAGTTAGTCAAATTTGTGTGTTAGACTCTAGTATGCTCCCTTTTATTGAAACATGGAGATGCAACAGTATAATCAGACATTTTTATTGGTTTTCGTGGATGATGGTATTGATAACCACTTTTTTTTCGTTCCTATATATGCAAATGGCACAAGTGATACAATAGACGAAGAGACAAATGGCACAAGTGACACAAAAGAATTAATCCATACGGTACCTGTGATAGATCATCTCCTGATGCTAGAGTTGTCAAAGCTCCCTCCAGATAGCAAGGAATTTCCTTTGAAATTATTGCCTCAACATTGTTTGGCAGCACATCCCTGCAGATAGCAATTCATGTATTACTTTAAAGCTCAGGTTCTTGTTCAAAGAAGCCAACCACATAATATTGTATACCAAGTAGATTACCGCAACTAAGAAAAGACACGAAAGATAACCAGTAACCAATTCCATCCTCAAGTAGTCAAATTGAGATGCACAACAATGAGAATAGGAAAAAAAAAAATAAGGAAACTTTTTACTTGGATAGACACAATCACTATAAACCACATAAATCCATTCCCAGGTAGATCACTGCAACTAAGAAAGACAAGGCAGATAACCTGTAACTAGTTCCATCCTCAGGTAGCCAAAATTGAGATGCACCACAATGATAATAGCAAGAATGATAGTGAAACTTTTTAGTTGAGTAGCATTCACAAATATTTAACACCGAAATTGAACAATACAACATGAAACTTTCATACAAGGATGCCTGCATCGTAATAACCGAACTAGATAAATTTGTCTTGTATCACAAACACATAAAAAAAAACAAAAAAAACCACCAGCATAACCAGCAGACACCACCATGAAAGACTTAACCCTCTTACCCGGAATTTCCGTCTAGTATGTCTCTCACTAGTTGTGCAATGTTAGTAGTGGTGGCTACATTCTTTGCAGCTGCTTTTCTTTTAGCAGCAGCTAACTCTCTGCACAAGAACTCTACATCTAGCTTGAGCTGCACCAGTTTAGCATCAATCTCCATTTCTTCCTTCTCGAATCTCTGCCTTCTTGATTGATTAATCTGCGCCATTTGAAACAAAGAAGTAAGATGAATCTAGAGTTTTACAAACTTAAATAAGAACCCGATTCAAACAAAAAAAATCGGAACGAGAAATCATTCAAAAACCCTCTCTTCTAGACTATCTATTTATTTACTAGATTACTGCTGCAGCAGTGGGAGGCCGACGATTTTTTTTATCAGACATTTATTTGCACAATTACTGGAACTGGACCAAGCATCAAACCCGCAAAATCACTACAATGGGTTCATTAGATCAATTACGAAACTACAATCAATAATATATTTTGTATAATTTCTTTTTAAAGTAATGGATAACAAGCTTTTGGTTTGAAAAAAAAAGAAAAAAAAAGTGTAAAGCTTAAGGTTATTATAGTCATTTTGATCACCCAACTCACATAACAAAACTGAAAGGTGAAAGCAGCTCTTCTCCGGTAAACTGTACTCACTCACTTTGCGGCGGTATTTTCCTTTTGATGGCTCACGGTCATAGAATTTGTGATCAATCTCTCTTATTTACCTGCAATTCTCTGTGACTCTATCTCTCTTTTACATCCTAATTCCCAACCCATCATATTTGAGTACTTATTGTTTTGCTTGTGAGGTGGTAGTAATCAAATTTCTTTTTTTTTTCTTTCCTTCTGTAATAGTCTTTATTTCATCTACCATCTATTACTGGGTTTTACGATGGAAGATGGTGGGATTTTGAAGATATACACCTCAAGATGAAGATTAGGTTATATTAGATGGGTTTTGTGTTTTTGATAATTCGATTGAAGTTCAGAGAATATCGATTTCTTCAATGGTATTACCGCAGAAAGATAATTCAATAATTTCCGTTGTTGATGCTACTGCCATTATTCATTGATTCAAGGTTGAAAACCCAAAACCCTCTCTTCTAGACTATCTATTTATTTAAAATACAAGAAGCAGAAGTATTTAGGGCACAAAAATGCAATCAACAAGAAAAACAAAAACAAAACAAATCAACTCTCGCTTCTATAAATTGAGATTGCAGATCGGAAAAACCACTCTTTAGGTTGAGAAATCAGTCAGAGAAAAAGTACTCTTTACCTTCGCAATTGCCTCCATTCTTTGAAAAATGAAATCCCACGACCTTACTTGAGATTGTGTCCTTTTCCTCTTTCCTCCCATTTCAAAAATGAAATCCCACCAGGTGAAGCTCTGTTGAGCTCCTTTTCTCTTCAAAAAAAGAAAAACGGATTTGCCGATTTTCGTAAATCAGTAACCCTTAGCAAGCAGTTCTAAGGGTAACATTAGTAGCAAGCGGTTCTAATATTAGATAGAGAATTATGTTGGGCCGGGCTAAAATAAAAACAGATACATCAAAAGATAGAATGTATCTAAATAACACAAGATTTGTTGGGCCGGGCTCAAACTGATGATTTGTTATCATTCACCCTACAATTAACACAAGAAAATCAACAAAACACAAAATGCTGCCAGAAATTACAATCAAAGAACTGAAATAACTTATAAGTAATCATCAGATCTTATTTCTGAATTCGTTCTATTCGTTCCTCCATTACAACAACACTGTCCAAGATCTGATCATCGTCTTCATCCATCTTTTCTTCTCTCAAGTGAAACATTAATTTGGAGATCAGAGAACTAATAATATCGATTGATCGTCTCTTTCTCCTGCCTAGGTGTTGGATATGAGTAGACCATTAATAATTTGGAGAAGGGAGTTCCAGGGGTTTTGTTTCTCACTGCCTAGGTGTTGGATATGAGTAGACCATTAATTTATATTTTGTTTATGAGTAAGTATTGGAGTTTGGTCATGGTTACCTTGGTTTCTTGGTCTCTCTGTGGACCTGACTGGATTGAGCATACTTTCTCATGTTAGACATTTTTGACACAGTAGATATGGAGGAAGTTCTTCTCTTTTAGCATCGAAAAAGGATGAGGTGATTATTTTTAGCTTCTTACTTTGTTCGAGGCCTTTCCTCCGAGCGATAATCATGAGTTCGTGATAAGTAATTTCCTATCCTGTTCACATATGTACATCAAATTATATATTAAAATCAACCTCATAATATTATCCTTAATAGTTTTATGAAATTCTTTCACTACCCTACGGTGCGGAAAAATCCACGGATTTATAAAACCAAACCGCTAAACCTTGCGCATTGGAGAATTCACCCGTAACCGGCTCGTAGACTCTTGCGGATTGGTTTTCACCCGTAATTTTGCTGAGGGTTATGGATAAAATCCGCGGTTCCGGATTGTATGCACACCCCTGAACAAGGGTGTGCAAATGCGACACAATATCCCTACTACTAGGCCTAGTTTCCCAAGCCCAAAAAAATCTCTACAACCCAGCTTGATATACTTCACCCATTTCATCCGATATACTTCGAATACCATATCCACAGGGTCAATCAAAAGCTATACATCAAAAAGATGGTACCCATTTCATCCGATATACATCAAAGTATCAAACGCTATCCGATATTCTTCAGCCTTGAATACAATTCTCTTCATAAAATTCGATTCAGTGAGTTACTGACTCCGTTGGTGATCTTGAGCGTTTCTCCTGCAATTAACCGGTACCATTTTTCTCAATTTTGTTTTCTAATTAAGAATACGGTGTTTAATCAATAGTTTTGTCAAATTTCGAGGGTTTTGTATGGAAAATTAATAGACTGGGCATCCGTTATTTCTACATAATTAGTGTTTAGTCATGTGAATGTGTATACCTAGTTTTGTTAAGAATCAATAGGGCGGCTCCATTCGGTTTAGATATATTGACTACCAAATGGGTAAAGGTGAAGTTTAGTATACCTATAGGATTGAACATCGCCATTACAACGTTCATTCTGATCACCCATGTTTTCATTCACAATGTATTGCACATCAATTACTTTTTGAAGGTTGCTTATTTTTTGGCTCTGTTTTGTAACTGGATGGATTTGCATCTTTGAAATCTCATCCATATTTTACTTTTCTTCATGCCTTCTTGTCCTGGTAACCTGGCAGGATGATTTAGCACCTCTGTTGCTATATGAGAGTATGTTAGTTAAGCAATCCTCTTACCACTGTCTGTGTTTGTCGGCTAACTGACATTTTGTCCTGGTAACCTGGCACGCTGATTTAGCACCTCTGTTGCTCTATGAGAGTATGTTAGTTTAGCAATCGTCTTACCATTGCCTGTGCAGTTCTTTTGAGAATTGCAACAAAATATCTTCCCCTTTTCTTGCCAACTGCTTTCTCACAAGTGCGACAATAGGTCGGAAATTGAATTTGTGCTTTCATTTTTCTGTTGCTCTACCGTATAGCACTACATTGGAATGTTATTACAAGTGTTTTTGGCCTGAAAATTCATATGACTGCTGAGTTTGCTACCGTTGTAATGCTGTGTGCAGATCCGAAGGTACCCTTAAAATCTCTGTCTTGTATGCTGCATCAAAGTTGATCTTTGTTGTTCCCTCTGGTGGTGGAGTCCGTCTCTTTTATTCCTGTTTGATTACCCTTGACGAGAAAACCACAATTTTATGTTCAGTTTTATCTATCAGGACTGTTGGTTTTTGTTGCTGCTCTCCAAAGACCAGCTCACATAGAGCTTTCCATATGTTCCATGTTACGGTGGGTTTTCGAACCAACTATCGATCCAGACCAGAAGTTCTTGATCATTACTAAACCCAGAGTTTCGACTTTTATTTTTCATTGTACTGCATGACTACATAAAGCCTACTTTGAATTTTCATAGTTTTGGCAGTTCTGGTTTTTAATGTGTTTATTTGAAAAAAATGCAGATTATGGTTTATGTGTGGAATTGAATTTTAGGGTTTGTCGATTCCCAATTTTGGGGGTTTTACCTTAGATGGATAAAATTGTGGGTTTGCTTGTGATTGATGTGGACTTCAATCATGCATTCATGCATTCGACAGTGCTGAGGTTAATTTCATTAAACCATTGCATTTAGTATTTCACTAGGCCATTTATCGTATATTGTTGATCGTTTTTTTTTTTTTTTTTTGGTTGTTTTATTGATTTCGTTCTCATTGCTCACATGACTGTATCTCAAGTTTCGCAAAGCAATATATGAGTTCAAACAACACAACACAGTTGTTTTACTCTATTATAGCAGTGCAATAAGTTGGTGTAAATAACAAGAATTTTACTCTTTTATCTGTTGTAGCCCATATTTTTTTACTTAATCGTTTTTATTTATGAGCATTGTGATTTTCATATATGATTTAACACTCCACCTTTAATTTTGGGTGTAGGCACCACATTCGTGTTAAAGTACAAGAGCATCTGGTCCCGTTAGTTTTCCTGAATTGGCATCTGCTGCCACACAGATTATCCTCCAGCCTGCGGCGTACATTGTCATGATGGAAAAGGTTAAAGACATTTCCCCCAGCATTTCACATCCATCAATTTATCTTTTACATCATCAAATGAAAGATGACAAAACTTTTGTCGTACCCATTTATGTTTTCTGATTTTCTCTTCAGTTAGCTTCCGTACTTCATAATTTGGGATTTGCCATGATAAGGTTATATCAGTTAGCTTCCTTACTTCATAATTTGGGATTTGCCGTGATAAGGTTATTAATAGTAAGATAATAAGATTAGCTCTCAGATTAGCCGACATAATTTGGGATTTATGTCGTACCCATTCAGCTCTCAGATTAGCTGACATTAACTTACAATAAATAGTCTGATAATCTTGACACCCCCTTAGAATTCTGTTGACTAGTAAGACATTGAATAATTAGTTTTAAATGCTGAAGCATTGATAAGATTACTCATCTAGGATACAGTTCGTCGCAGCATCGTGAGTCCTTCTAATGTTAACCTACCAGACATTGAATCTCTTCCAGGATTAGAGTGATGTGATCTATCTCATTGTCCAGTATCTGTTGATTGTTGTCGACCTTAAATGTCATCTGTCATCTACTTGAATGACTACACAAACAATGATATGAACTAACCCATATAAATTCAATTACGATGTCAAAAAATAAAATAAAATAATATGTCACTTACTTATAATTGTGTTAGGATCTTATTGTATCGGTAAATTGGTATAACGAGAAATTATGGAGTCATTTAGTTTTAACGAATTGTAACTGTACCTAACTGGGAAGAAAAGCATTTGTTTTAACAGTAAGTTGGTTAATTATTATTTTCTGTAATACCAGATAGTATTACTTGTGAATGTATGCCTTATTTTGTTTAGTAAAATTGCATTGCATTCAGCTTCAGTAATTCTTTCACCGATACTTCTGCTTATTTATTGAACTTTTGAGTTTGCTGAGAGATTAATAAATAATAAGTGTGTAGATAGTAACCGAGAAATTGTTATAACCATGTGTAACTTCACTGGTTTGTACAGTTCAAACTGTAACTTCACTCACTGATTTTGAGTTCTACTGTGTATATCTTTAATTGCTCACTGCATTTATACCATTCTGAGATTGATTTAGATTGTAATATGAATCAGGTTTATGTTTAGTTTGATTTTTGATTTTGATAAACTATGCAACCATGTTTTACATGCTGATTGCTATTTTTTATTTTTAGCCTGGAATCTCAGCGAAATCAGTGTGTGGAATGTGTGAAGGCAACCATGAAGTTATTATATGCCCATGGATTTACTCAAGGTGTAGGAGAGTACCTTGCAACGGCATTAGGAAACTCCAAGTGTGCAAGGAAAGTGAGCTCGGGAACATTGGAAAGAAGTTTTTCTCATGCAGCGTAAGTTCTTGCAGTTACTTTGAATGGTTTGAAGATGTCATGGAGAAGGAGAATTTCGTTTCAACTCGACTGCCTACACCAAACAGTTGTAAAGCTTGTGGCATGGCATCCCACCAATACGAGAATTGTCCATGGCAAGCAACACCCTGCTTCAAGAATGGCTGCATGAGACTAATGAAGCTGAAATTGGCCGAGAATTCCCACAACAAAGGCATTGCATACATGAAATGCAAATGCAAAGCATTTCGCTGGCTTTCTGATGCCATCTTTAGAAAATTTGAAGGTGAATATGAAAATCTTATGTCTGATGCATTTGAGAAAATCAGAAAATTTGAAGGTGGGTATGAAAATCTTATGGCTGATGCATTTGAGAAAATAATTGTAATAGTTGAAGATTAATTCTAATAACAAAATGATGCAGTTATGTAATCTTATTATCTGTGTGTTGCTATGTATAGCAGACCACATTCTTCTATATGACACCATCACTATGTTTCCACCATCTTTCTCCGTCTTTCACAATATCGAAAGCCAGAGTCAATCGCTTCTTTCGTGCCTTATCCTTTGCGCAGCTTCCATAATAATCAAACTGTTGATTATTTATCAGCCGTTCAGTGAAATACAGAATGAACGTTGCACAGTCATAGCTGCAAAACCAAGTCTCAGGTTAACATATTTTTATAAGCGAAACAGAAGTAGAATAATAAGTATTAGAGTTAAACTTACGTCTTCCCCTGCTGTGGACAAACTATGGTCGTTATTCCTCTGAATTGTGTCCCGTTTCCATCTCGGTAGAGTGCTTCGTGCACTCTTCCAGCCATCAACACGGCATTATTCAAGCACTGTGCTTGAAACTCGCTCTTAGATTCTGACAAAGAGTCGTAGTGATACCATACTCCTTTCACAACATCGCGATGCAAAAGAGTGAAGTGACATCCAATGTCAGGTTTATCTGGATCCGAAGAATTGTTCATAGGGATAAATAAGTGCTCCAAATCATCAATTTTAGCAGCCGCTAGGAAATCATCAATCACCTTCTTTTGCATTTCTTCTGATTTTCTTGAAACTTGATACTGCAAATATTGATGTGATGTAAATAAATACTCCAAAAAAATAAAGAAAGAAAATACAAAATTATCTAGTAGTTTACCCAGGCGTTTGTAAGGAAAAACATCATTTTGCCATCTGCATGCTGCTCTCTCCACTTGAGCATCTGGAAGTCCACAACTTGATTTGGTATGAATGACTTAACTGTAAGCAATTTAAAGATGTCCTCACCATCGATGAATATTTTATGACCTTCCTCATCGTTCCACCTCCAGAGAGAGTCTCTGCAAATTTCAATCAGCATTTCAAAACAAAACTTTATTTAAAATTATTAAGATACCTGAGTGATCATTTTAAATTGATTAAGATACCTTAGCGATCCGCATTTGAGGTACTCTTCGAGAAGATTCAAGTTTTTTTCCTTTGTTTCCAGATCAGCTTTGATCTTTCCTTTACCCAAGTACTCCTTTACAATAGCTAATTTGCGAAGGTTGATATCAATTTTTGATGAGTTTCTCCCTGAACCAGATGCATTTGTAGCCATTTCTGTTCTTGTTTTCTTGCTGTTGAGATCAAGAGTATTTTCGGGAGTTGACATCTTTCTCTTCCTTGACAGATTTTTCTCGTCAGAATCTTCTTGAATAAGAAAGGAATTGCTCTTCATCCCTTGATCCTCCGCTTTATGACTTGGACCCTCTTGATCAAGTGTGCGATTCACTTCTGCATATATATCTGGATTTTTTTCTCTCAATGCATCAATAACTTTATCCTTTTCGTTAAGTTGTTTTTCCAAATGGGAGATTATCCCATTTTTTTCCATGACTTCATGCTCCAATTTAGAGATTACCAACGCTTCAGGAAGACACAAATCTTTCTCCCACTCATTCAAACTTTTCTCAAAACTAACAGTCTGCACCAATGTAAACAAAAATCAGACTTAAGATGTAATTGTAATAACGCAATATGTGCTGTTTTAGCTTTTTACCTTAGCTGGTGATCCATTTCCTATCATGTTCGCAACTTGACAAGACGCTTTATAAAACTTCCATTGTGCATACCTCGGAAAGGCTCCGGTAGTTCTATGATCTTTCAACTCTTCAATTTGCTCAAAAACATTGTACTGCAACAACAAAAAACAATATGAAGGTGTTAGAGAAAATTAATTTCATACGTGCTATAGTTCAATTAATTCCACAAATTTCGCTCACCATCAGAATATCTACACAACCATTCACGGAGTATGGAACCGTGTGATACATCATAATGTTATTCATCAGGTGATCAAAAATAAGATCTGGCCAGGAAAGAGTTTGTATGGCCTCCATTGATTTAACACAGTTCAAATACTGGTAGGGTAAGTACTGTGCAGCATTGAGAGGAATGAATAACGTGCAGATGGCTAACAACAGAAACAGCTGGACGAATTCTAATTCCTTGTCTTTTTTTCCATAAACATCTTGTAATGCTTTGATAATGGCACGTTTACTGAGCTTCTGGCCGTGCTTATTGTTATCCAAATTTTCTTTCTTATTGCCTTGACCTTCTTCAACTTCAGCAGCTATCTTGCTATCATCCCTGTTCTCATCATTTTGGTTGACATCATCTTCGCTGCCATCACTCTGATCTTCTTCATCTTCATTTCCATCAAGATGATATGTATTGCTAGTATCAGGACCTTCCTGATCATCAGCTTCCTCGTTCTTCTTGAAATAGTTTATATACAAAGCTAACTCTTTCAGGGATTCGTCTATCTTCGGTGCATACTTTACCAGATCCTCGGCACTCACCTTTTTTCTTTTGAGGCCATAATGGACTGCAACGGAGTTGGCATCTAACCCAAATAACTTACCAAAAATCTTAAAGAAATGACCTGCTACAAAATTTTTGATCACATGCTCCATAGCTCTAGGAGACTTCCGGCAATCTTTTGAACTTACTTTCCCCTCCTTCAGCGCATTAAAGAAATCCCAAAACCCGGCCTCCTTCAGTTTGTATTGCTGCCCCATTTTGTTCATGAATGTTTCCAAAGCCTCAGTCGTCTCTTGCAAAACCTTTGACTCTTCGACATCAACGCCATCTATCACATTGGCCAGTGCCTCCTCTGCGTCTTTTACATCCTTCTTCAACTTTTCCAGATCTGCAGCATCTTGCTTTGCTGGTTTGATATTCAAATTCTTCGATAATACAGTAACTAGAGTGCCCAAACCAGCTCGGAAGGTTTTATTTCTTGGCTTACCTTGAAAGGAAGTACCCTCTTTGTTAGACTTATTGCTAGTTATTTTCCTTTTTCCTCCTTTTTTACTGGCAAGTTTCTCTACTTCTTCATCGGCACCTTTATCTCCATGTGCCATTGTGTTACCGTATAAGTCAGTAGCAAAAAATGAGTACTGCTTTGTTGTTTGATCTGCAAAATGGAAGATTTGGTATCAAAATAATCCTCCTAGAGGTACACACACCAAAGAGCAATGACTTTCACTTTCCAGTCCAGTGGTTACTATTCTTCCCAGGAAAATTACCGTATTAAGCTGAGAAACTTTAGAATCCACTAGGTGACTCATGTACTAACCAAGATATGGTGATTCTAGTTTTGGAACTTAGATAATCAAATGGATGCAATATGTAGACATAAGTTAAACATTTCAACATTTATGGTCACATGAATCCATACGTTAAGCTTATCTTCTTCGACAAGAGCCTTTAAATTCACTTTATCATGTGCCGGGACTAGGAAAAACGCAGAAGCAACATTCAGTATCCACTTTTTCAGAGCTTGATCAGCTCTCGGATGATTCCGACTGTATCATACACCACAGAATCCATAAATAAGCATGGATGGAAGTTTTAGATAGTGTTCGAAAGGAGACGTAACTGCAATTATAATGTAATCTCATAATGTAAGTTTTAATCTTCTGAACAAGAGGGCATTAGAAGTCATGTTGGCATTGGCTTTAGCAAAAACGACATAAACATCTTACTTTCATGATATAATGTCTGTTACCTAAGAAGAGCTCTCCAAAATTAGAGATAAGCAATATCAATGACCCACTATGTTACACTACTTCATCCTTAGAAATATTAATTACAAAATCTACTAGCTTGTTAAGACGAAGAAAATAAAAACGATAACATCCACTCAACTGATAATCTTTCAAACCATATAATCTTACAGCATCAAACACCACTACGAAGAAAGAAAAAACCAATGATGCTACTTTATGCATAAAGAGCCACTTAATTGCAATTCAGGTGAGCAATTCACTTAAAAAAATGTACATATCAAAGAAAAATCAGTTGGATGAGTAATTTTATCAAACACTATGAGTTCATTCAATAGAAAACATCACTCGCAATACCATTACCACATCTACTGAGTTCCTCTGGAATTAGTTGAAGAAAAGAAGAACTTCTCTAACGCATAGTCCCGTAATTCCTTACCCTGGCTTAGCAGAAATTCCTTCCCTGGCTTGGCTGAAATTCCTACCCTGGCTTGACTCTATGTGAAGCTGGGCTAAGCTATCATCTAATGCATTAAAAATAAATTTTGTTTGATTCACCCCTGGCTTAAGCCGGGGGAAGCCTGTGCATAAATCCGCCCCTGAATACTAGATTCAACAATCGTAGTAGATAAAAACTTACGAATCAGTTGCTCCCTCTCTTTTCTCTGTGAAGATCAAACGTAAATTCAGAAAAAATGGATCTTGTAATAAAGATAGTGAAATTTGAAATCACTTTTTTGTTTTGAATGTTGAAACAATTTTGGAACTGCTGCGGTGGTTGAAATTGCTTTGAAAAAATTGCTTTGAAACTGTGGTCGATTTTGAAACTGCAACGGTCGATTTTGAGAGAAGAGAAGTTTGATGTATCTGTATTCACAATAATATAATGTATCTGTATCCATCGGTTCCATCGGTATTTAAGCAACATCAAGGTAGGCGTGGGACTTGGGCTTGTTGGTTGGGTTAGATGACTTGGCCTAGGCAGAGTCTGGCAGACCCGATACAGGAATCCTTAGTCCAGATTGCCCATCGAACCCGTGGAACACATAGTGGTACTGCCTAAGTCTGTCCAAGTATGTTCCTCGGATTCCCCGGGTTTCTCTGGTTGGCCAAAATTCCGCTAGGCATAGGATTTTTTTAATATGATAATAATTTTTTTTAGTAATAATAAGATTAAGATTCATGCACCTAGAGTCAGATTCATGCACCTAGAGTCAGGATGCGGTTTTTTTTTTACCCGCATCCTGTGCCATAGAGTCAGATTCATGCACCTAAATCATAGCTATTAAAAGTGGAGATGTATCTAAATACGTCAAGTATTAAAAGTAACGCATGTATCTAGATACATCTTACTATAAAGGTAAAGAATGAATCTAAATACATCATTTATTCGAAGAAGCCGATGTAAAATTAAACTTCTGCTATAATAGAGTAAAACAACTGTGTTGTGTTGTTTGAACTCATATATTGCTTTGCGAAACTTGAGATACAGTCATGAGAGCAATGAGAACGAAATCAATAAAACAACCAAAAAAAAAAAAAAACGATCAACAATATACGATAAATGGCCTAGTGAAATACTAAATGCAATGGTTTAATGAAATTAACCTCAGCACTGTCGAATGCATGAATGCATGATTGAAGTCCACATCAATCACAAGCAAACCCACAATTTTATCCATCTAAGGTAAAACCCCCAAAATTGGGAATCGACAAACCCTAAAATTCAATTCCACACATAAACCATAATCTGCATTTTTTTCAAATAAACACATTAAAAACCAGAACTGCCAAAACTATGAAAATTCAAAGTAGGCTTTATGTAGTCATGCAGTACAATGAAAAATAAAAGTCGAAACTCTGGGTTTAGTAATGATCAAGAACTTCTGGTCTGGATCGATAGTTGGTTCGAAAACCCACCGTAACATGGAACATATGGAAAGCTCTATGTGAGCTGGTCTTTGGAGAGCAGCAACAAAAACCAACAGTCCTGATTGATTGTTGTCAAGGTTCTTAAGCTGTTTGTACTGTAATTTCTTAGATATTGAAATCACATGCACAACAAGCTACAACTAGAGCCAAGGATTACATATTACAATATTTTAGACTTTTACTGTTTAAACTTGAAAGCTTGGTTGTTTCTGTTCGAGCTTTCATATAAGTTATTTCTAGTCAATCTTCTTCGTACTCCATTCACATGGAAACCCACAAAAACGATTCTCTATTAAAGCTTAAAGTTGTCAAGTATATAAACATAAGTACATTGATTGTTGTCAAGCAATGAGATCCCTTTAAGATAATTAGATAAACAAGTTCTGTTTCTTTCATGGTGGAATTTATTACTTGCAGAGATGTGTTTACCGTATTATTCTATTAAGATGTGTTTACCGTATTCTTCTATTAATGAATCCTGTAAGTCGATACTTGCATAGAATTGTTGGTATTAGCTAATAATTTGTGCCTCATCCCCTCACATTACTGACGAGATTCACATGGACCTAGAGAATATTGTTTATTTTTGGTTGTGGGAGATACGCCCGGTACACCAAGAATTATTGCGCAGAAACAAATTTATTAAAAAAAAAGATCACCCCAAATAAAGAAAGTACATAATCATGTATGCAGTTGGATTAGGACTGCACATACATAGGTTTTTCTTTTCATTCAAGAACATCATTTATCTGGCCAACTTTGTATAGTCCCACTGCCACGTGCATCATTAAAGCTTTAAGTTGATGTATTTAGATACATCGGCTTCTTTTAATAGTTGATGTTTGTAGATACATTTTTTAATTTTATATCCGGATGTATTTAGATTCATTCTTAAGCTGTGTTGTGTTGCAGCATATGCCAAACTCCAGAGTTCAGACTATCCCAATTCATGTTCAGCTAACCACCTACAAAGAGTAAATTGCAGCATATGACAACAAAAAGCTATTGCTTGATACTCTAAAGTTGAAGCACTTAGCTGTGTTAGGACATTCAGTCATTGTAAGCTAGAGATGGTAGTAGTAACCCAAGTGCAAAAAACTTAATTAGCCCTTAAGCTTTTGTTGGATGTGATGATTTTTTAATGAATGATAATTTAGTCATAATGTTCAAAAAAGAGGAATAAACAGAGATTTTGAGAGAAAACACTTCCAGCTGAGCTGAGCTTCGGTACCCAGGAACCAGAGCTGAGCTGAGCCAGTGGCTCTCTTGGGAGTTGTGGTGTCCATAGCACAGGCAGCTAGTATTAGTAATAATAGATTTTTCTTGGAAGTTGTTGTGGGGTGGGCAATGGCCAATTTTTGGTGAAGAATCTGAAAATGACTAAAGCCTGACAAATGACTAATGACTTGCACGCCAACAAATTTTTTCTCCATCTCCCAATACTCTCAGTCTCAGGTCAAGTCTCCCAATACTCTCCTCTCGTTGTCTTGTCTACGCCAAAACCATTGGGATCCCGCAAAAAAAAATGCGGACATTGGTGGTCCTGGTCTATTTTGGTGTTGGAATCGGAGTCGAACGGCTGGGTACCAATCTTTTTAGGGACTTGCCCTTTTGTCTACGGATCTAATATGGAGTTTAGATCTATCCAACAAACTAGAGGTCTCAGTATTAATTCCTAGAGGTCTCAGTATTAATTCCTAGCAATAGTTTCGTCGATCAAAAGTAAAAATTGCATCCTCTGTTCCAGAAAAAATAAAACTTGCTTCCTCTGTCCCAGAAAAAGTAATGCTTTCACTTTAAATCTTTTGGTATAACGAATTTGTAATTACATATGCGAACGTTGGGTTTTCCCACCCCTAACAACAATTCTCAAAATGTTGAAAATGATGTAAGATATTACCATCTAATTTGTTGAACACTCGCTCTGGTCTCTAGGAATATCTTCGGAATCCTATACAAACCACAAAACTAATTAGCACAAACCAAGAATCATTTTGAGTACTTGGTGTATAGAAACAAAGTTTTCTTACCATCTCTTGGGTCTCAGGAAAGTCGTCTTCCTTTTTGATTTCCACTGCTTCCTTCTCTTCACTTGTTTCGTCACCCTTAATACTATGTGCAACGGCAATAGCAGTTGAGCCAAAATACTCGGTATATGCATCGTCATCTAGTCCTATTGCATTTCCAGCTGTTCTTCATTTCTCTCTTGAAGAACAGGTGGAAAATGCAATAGGACGAGAAGTGGATAGTCTAGTCCCCAGTTACACTCCTGCTCAGCTAGAGATCTCATGAAAAACCTTGGATCCTGCAAAGAGGAAGTGATAACGTTTTTCGTTGGTTGGTTGTTTTGTGCTAAACCATTCGTAGTATTCACAATCAAACATTAACACTAGGAATCATTTAAAATCGAGAGTAATCTATACTTGAAGTGAAAACAAAAGTACAAACAAACAAGTATTCTTACCATATCTTGGAAGAGGATATATACTCCAAAGATGATGCCCGAGGGTCAACTTCTGTGTGAAATGCAAATAAAAAATGAGATGTCATGAAGCTATTACATTTCCCACATGTTCTTCTCCTGGTCAGTTAGAGATGTCATGAAGCTACTCAGGTCCTGCAAAGAAGAAGATATATTTTCTTGATTTTGTTTTATCATTCATTATTTAGTAACAGGCAAATTACAACAATACAAAAAACAATAATGATAATAATAATAATTCAAGAAATCTCTTACACTATCTGGGGATAATGATATGATTCCATCCTTCACTTTCTGTGTGATGTCATAAGTATTCCAATACTTCAACCAGAATCTTGGGAGTTCTTGATTGTGCTGCTCCCCGGTTTTGATGAAATGCTCAGCAAACCAATACTTCAACCGAAAAACACACAAACAAAATTCATGCATTAGCATCTTTGAACAAAAATAAAAATAAAACAAAAAGAGTAGAGTATGAAGAAGTTAAAGATAACCGACTCACCATCATATGCACGGTACATCCATTTAGTTTAGACGAATTTTGGCAGTGGTCAATTAGATCCATTAAGTGCTCATGGATACGATCAGGCCATGAAACCTTTTCCGGTTCAAAGATGAGTGTTGAATACATGTTCCAGAAAGGAAGTTTCTTCAGGGCTTTCAAGTGTTCATCAGTCATTAACTTCTTCAAATCCCTTGCAATTTTGCACACTGGTCCAAGAGAACTTTTATACGTTAACTTTGTTGAATACATGTTCCAGAAAGGAAGTTTCTTCAGGGCTTTCAAGTGTTCATCAGTCATTAACTTCTTCAAATCCCTTGCAATTTTGCACACTGGTCCAAGAGAACTTTTATACGTTAACTTTGTTTTTGAGGCCTTAATCAAACAACATGTAAAAGAGTTAAATGTTGAAACTGTCATAAAATTCAACCTTCTAAATTTCATATAAAACTGAAATTCCAAATGCCAACCATAAAAATCATTATCATGCATCTAAAAAAAAGGAAAAAGAAAAGAAGAAATACACAACAAGGTAAAATAAAATTTTGAACACCAGAATCCCAATATCTCAGAATCCAAATAACATTTGTATTCAATGCTGATTTTCGTGTTCATTTCAAGAACACTAGGGAAACAAAATTCTCTTAAGTAAGATGCCTTTGGTCAAACCCAAGTGGTATTTAGAGGATATCTTAGCTCACAAGCAAGCCATCCATGTCGGCCATGCCTCCATGATGGTGGCTACCAAACAGAGGGTTGCAACAATCAACAACTACCCTTCCTTCTGAGATGCAAATCTCAGACGTACAAGTTCTCTACCAAACGCGTGGCAACTTCTGGCCCAATGCCAAATCCGACATATTTCACCTAGAACCAATTCACGGTATCCTCCTTGGTAACTTGTGTTGTCACCTAGAACCAATTCACAGTATCATCCTTGGTAACTTGTGTTGAATACTAACTATTGACTTTCATTTACGACACATGATTTATATACATGAATCTTGTGTACAAAACTAGAAAATGGCTATCGTATTATCAACCAATGTATATCTCTTAAAACCAAAATACCAACATGCCAAAATAGTTCGCACGCATACCTCTTTTTTGCCCCGCACCTCAATGGTTTTAAAAGGGTACCAGCTTTGATCTCTGAGGGTATTTTTCCAAAAAGAATAAAGTTCTTCCGATTCAAAGATCTCTGCAATGTTGCCCTTGTTTTGTATTAGCGATAGCAGATTACTTGCATTTTCTTTGGTAAGTAGAAATAGTACTACTATGACCCATACTATTTCTTTCAACTCTTCAAGTTCAATCTCCAGATCCTTTTTCTCTCTTTCCAGTTCATCTATCTCTTCCTGAAACAAAATCATAAGCAGCAAATCTACTTAGAACTCAACGTCTAACCTGTCGAATGTAAGAAAAGCCAAAATGGGTCAACTATGTAATTTCCCTTACCACTACAGTTCTTTCCGGGCCCGCCCATACCAACTGATTGTCTCCATCATCCTTGTCTTCTTGCATTTGTGCATTGATCTGATCAATATGAAAATAGTGGTTTAGTGAATATCCATAAACAAAGTTATCTCCTTTAATCTCTTTCTAGCTCTTCGATACCTTATACCTCTCAATATCCTTTTGCAACTCCTTTGGTCTCTATTTGTCTCCATTCGTCTCCTATTATCTCCTTTAAGCTCTCTATAGCTCTTCGATACCTTATACCTCTCAATATCCTTTTGGAGCTCCTTTGGTCTCTATTTGTCTCCATTCGTCTCCTATTATCTCCTTTAAGCTCTCTCTAGCTCTTCGATACCTTATACCTCTCAATATCCTTTTGCATCTACTTTGGTCTCTATTTGTCTCCATTCGTCTCCTATTATCTCCTTTAAGCTCTCTATATCTCTTCGATACCTTATACCTCTCAATATCCTTTTGCAAGCTCATTTGGTCTCTATTTGTCTCCATTCGTCTCCTATTATCTCCTTTAAGCTCTCTATATCTCTTCGATACCTTATACCTCTCAATATCCTTTTGCAGCTCCTTTGGTCTCTATTTGTCTCCATTCGTCTCCTATTATCTCCTTTAAGATCTCTCTAGCTCTTCGATACCTTATACCTCTCAATATCCTTTTGCATCTACTTTGGTCTCTATTTATCCCCATTCGTCTCCTATTATCTCCTTTAAGCTCTCTATATCTCTTCAATACCTTATATATCTCAATATCCTTTTAGAGCTCATTTGGTCTCTATTTATCCCCATTCGTCTCCTATTATCTCCTTTAAGCTCTCTATATCTCTTCGATACCTTATACCTCCCAATATCCTTTTGCAACTCATTTGGTCTCTATTTGTCTCCTATTCGTCTCCTATTGTCTCCTTTAATCTCTCTCTAGCTCTTCGATACCTTATACCTCTCAATATCCTTTTGCAACTCCTTTGGTCTCTATTTGTATCCATTCGTCTCCTATTATCTCCTTTAAGCTCTCTCTATCTCTTCGATACCTTATATATCTCAATATCCTTTTGGAGCTCATTTGGTCTCTATTTGTCTCCTTCGTCTCCTATTGTCTCCTTTAAGCTCCTCTAGCTCTTCGATACCTTATACCTCTCAATATCCTTTTGCATCTACTTTGGTCTCTATTTGTCTCCATTCGTATCCTATTATCTCCTTTAAGCTCTCTATATCTTCGATACCTTATACCTCTCAATATCCTTTTGGAGCTCCTTTGGTCTCTATTTATCCCATTCGTCTCCTCTTATCTCCTTTAAGCTCTCTCTATCTCTTCGATACCTTATACCTCTCAATATCCTTTTCCTTTTGCATCTACTTTGGTCTCTATTTATCCCCATTCGTCTCCTATTATCTCCTTTAATCTCTCTATATCTCTTCGATACCTTATATATCTCAATATCCTTTTGAGAGCTCATTTGGTCTCTATTTGTCTCCATTCGTCTCCTATTATCTCCTTTAAGCTCTCTCTATCTCTTCGATACCTTATACCTCTCAATATCCTTTTGGAGCTCCTTTGGTCTCTATTTGTCTCCATTCGTCTCCTATTGTCTCCTTTAATCTCTTTCTAGCTCTTCGATACCTTATACCTCTCAATAACCTTTTGCATCTACTTTGGTCTCTATTTGTATCCATTCGTCTCCTATTATCTCCTTTAAGCTCTCTATATCTCTTCGATACCTTATACCTCTCTAATCTCCTTTGGTCTCTATTTGGTCTCTATTTGTCTCCATTCGTCTCCTATTATCTCCTTTAAGCTCTCTATATCTTTCGATACCTTATACCTCTCAATATCCTTTTGGAGCTCATTTGGTCTCTATTTGTCTCCATTCGTCTCCTATTGTCTCCTTTAATCTCTCTCTAGCTCTTCGATACCTTATACCTCTCAATATCCTTTTGAAACTCCTTTGGTCTCTATTTGTCTCCATTCGTCTCCTATTATCTCCTTTAATCTCTCTCTAGCTCTTCGATACCTTATACCTCTCAATATCCTTTTGAAACTCCTTTGGTCTCTATTTGTCTCCATTCGTCTCCTATTATCTCCTTTTTAAGATCTCTCTAGCTCTTCGATACCTTATACCTCTCAATATCCTTTTGCATCTACTTTGGTCTCTATTTGTCTCCATTCGTCTCCTATTGTCTCCTTTAAGCTCTCTCTAGCTCTTCGATACCTTATACCTCTCAATATCCTTTTGCAACTCCTTTGGTCTCTATTTGTCTCCATTCGTCTCCTATTGTCTCCTTTAATCTCTCTCTAGCTATCTTCGATATTCGATTTATACCTCTCAATATCCTTTTGGAGCTCATTTGGTCTCTATTTGTCTCCATTCGTCTCCTATTGTCTCCTTTAAGCTCTCTCTAGCTCTTGGATACCTTATACCTCTCAATATCCTTTTGCATCTCTTTGGTCTCTATTTGTCTCCATTCGTCTCCTATTATCTCCTTTTTAAGCTCTCTCTATCTCTTCGATACCTTATACCTCTCAATATCCTTTTGCATCTCATTTGGTCTCTATTTGTATCCATTCGTCTCCTCCTTTATTATCTCTCTACCCTTATACTCTCAATATCTTTTGCTCTCCTTTGGTCTCTATTTGTATCCATTCGTCTCCTATTATCTCCTTTAAGCTCTCTATATCTCTTTCGATACCTTATACCTCTCAATATCCTTTTGGAGCTCATTTGGTCTCTATTTGTCTCCATTCGTCTCCTATTGTCTCCTTTAAGCTCTCTCTAGCTCTTCGATACCTTATACCTCTCAATATCCTTTTGCATCTACTTTGGTCTCTATTTGTCTCCATTCGTCTCCTATTATCTCCTTTAAGCTCTTTATATCTCTTCTTCGATACCTTATACCTCTCAATATCCTTTTGGAGCTCCTTTGGTCTCTATTTGTCTCCATTCGTCTCCTATTATCTCCTTTAAGCTCTCTATATCTCTTCGATACCTTATACCTCTCAATATCCTTTTGCATCTACTTTGGTCTCTATTTGTCCCCATTCGTCTCCTATTATCTCCTTTAATCTCTCTATATCTCTTCGATACCTTATACCTCTCAATATCCTTTTGAACTCATTTGGTCTCTATTTGTCTCCATTCGTCTCCTATTATCTCCTTTAAGCTCTCTATATCTCTTCGATACCTTATACCTCTCAATATCCTTTTGGAGCTCCTTTGGTCTCTATTTGTCTCCATTCGTCTCCTATTGTCTCCTTTAATCTCTTTCTAGCTCTTCGATACCTTATACCTCTCTATATCTCCTTTGGTCTCTATTTGGTCTCTATTTGTCTCCATTTGTCTCCTATTATCTCCTTTAAGCTCTCTATATCTTTTCGATACCTTATATCTCTCAATATCCTTTGGAGCTCTTTGGTCTCTATTTGTCTCCATTCGTCTCCTATTATCTCCTTTAAGCTCTCTATATCTCTTTCGATACCTTATACCTCTCAATATCCTTTTGGAGCTCATTTGGTCTCTATTTGTCTCCATTCGTCTCCTATTGTCTCCTTTAATCTCTCTCTAGCTCTTCGATACCTTATACCTCTCAATATCCTTTTGAAACTCCTTTGGTCTCTATTTGTCTCCATTCGTCTCCTATTATCTCCTTTAATCTCTCTCTAGCTATTCGATACCTTATACCTCTCAATATCCTTTTGAAACTCCTTTGGTATCTATTTGTCTCCATTCGTCTCCTATTATCTCCTTTAAGATCTCTCTAGCTCTTCGATACCTTATACCTCTCAATATCCTTTTGCATCTACTTTTGGTCTCTATTTGTCTCCATTCGTCTCCTATTGTCTCCTTTAAGCTCTCTTAAGCTAGCTCTTCGATACCTTATACCTCTCAATATCCTTTTGCAACTCCTTTGGTCTCTATTTGTCTCCATTCGTCTCCTATTGTCTCCTTTAATCTCTCTCTAGCTCTTCGATACCTTATACCTCTCAATATCCTTTTGGAGCTCATTTGGTCTCTATTTGTCTCCATTCGTCTCCTATTGTCTCCTTTAAGTCTCTCTAGCTCTTGGATACCTTATACCTATCAATATCCTTTTGCATCTACTTTGGTCTCTATTTGTCTCCATTCGTCTCCTATTATCTCCTTTAAGCTCTCTATATCTCTTCGATACCTTATACCTCTCAATATCCTTTTGGATCTCATTTGGTCTCTATTTGTCTCCCATTCGTCTCCTATTATCTCCTTTAAGCTCTCTATATCTCCTTTGGTCCTTTGGAGCTCTATTTGGTCTCTATTTGTATCCATTCGTCTCCTATTATCTCCTTTAAGCTCTCTATATCTTTTCGATACCTTATACCTCTCAATATCCTTTTGGAGCTCATTTGGTCTCTATTTGTCTCCATTCGTCTCCTATTGTCTCCTTTAATCTCTCTCTAGCTCTTCGATACCTTATACCTCTCAATATCCTTTTGAAACTCCTTTGGTCTCTATTTGTCTCCATTCGTCTCCTATTATCTCCTTTAATCTCTCTCTAGCTCTTCGATACCTTATACCTCTCAATATCCTTTTGAAACTCCTTTGGTCTCTATTTGTCTCCATTCGTCTCCTATTATCTCCTTTAAGATCTCTCTAGCTCTTCTTCGATACCTTATACCTCTCAATATCCTTTTGCATCTACTTTGGTCTCTATTTGTCTCCATTCGTCTCCTATTGTCTCCTTTAAGCTCTCTCTAGCTATTCGATACCTTATACCTCTCAATATCCTTTTGCAACTCCTTTGGTATCTATTTGTCTCCATTCGTCTCCTATTGTCTCCTTTAATCTCTCTCTAGCTCTTCGATACCTTATACCTCTCAATATCCTTTTGAGCTCATTTGGTCTCTATTTGTCTCCATTCGTCTCCTATTGTCTCCTTTAAGCTCTCTCTAGCTCTTGGATACCTTATACCTATCAATATCCTTTTGCATCTACTTTGGTCTCTATTTGTCTCCATTCGTCTCCTATTATCTCCTTTTGTCTCCATTCTCTATATCTTTAAGCTTCGATACCTTATACCTTATACCTCTCAATATCCTTTTGGAGCTCATTTGGCTCTATTTGTCTCCATTCGTCTCCTATTGTCTCCTTTAAGCTCTCTCTAGCTCTTGGATACCTTATACCTATCAATATCCTTTTGCATCTACTTTGGTCTCTATTTATCCCCATTCGTCTCCTATTATCTCCTTTAAGCTCTCTATATCTCTTCGATACCTTATACCTCTCAATATCCTTTTGGAGCTCCTTTGGTCTCTATTTGTCTCCATTCGTCTCCTATTGTCTCCTTTAAGCTCTCTCTAGCTCTTCGATACCTTATACCTATCAATATCCTTTTGCATCTACTTTGGTCTCTATTTATCCCCATTCGTCTCCTATTATCTCCTTTAATCTCTTTATATCTCTTCGATACCTTATACCTCTCAATATCCTTTTGCAACTCCTTTGGTCTCTATTTGTCTCCATTCGTCTCCTATTGTCTCCTTTAAGCTCTCTCTAGCTCTTGGATACCTTATACCTTGGATACCTTATATATCCAATATCCTTTTGCATCTACTTTGGTCTCTATTTGTCTCCATTCGTCTCCTATTGTCTCCTTTAAGCTCTCTCTAGCTCTTCGATACCTTATACCTCTCAATATCCTTTTGGAGCTCCTTTGGTCTCTATTTGTCTCCATTCGTCTCCTATTGTCTCCTTTAATCTCTCTCTAGCTCTTGGATACCTTATACCTCTCAATATCCTTTTGCATCTACTTTGGTCTCTATTTGTCTCCATTCGTCTCCTATTATCTCCTTTAATCTCTCTATATCTCTTCGATACCTTATACCTCTCAATATCCTTTTGCAACTCCTTTGGTCTCTATTTGTCTCCATTCGTCTCCTATTGTCTCCTTTAAGCTCTCTCTAGCTCTTGGATACCTTATACCTATCAATATCCTTTTGCATCTACTTTGGTCTCTATTTATCCCCATTCGTCTCCTATTATCTCCTTTAATCTCTTTCTAGCTCTTCGATACCTTATACCTCTCAATATCCTTTTGCAACTCCTTTGGTCTCTATTTGTTTGTCTCCATTCGTCTCCTATTGTCTCCTTTAAGCTCTCTCTAGCTCTTGGATACCTTATACCTATCAATATCCTTTTGCATCTACTTTGGTCTCTATTTATCTCCATTCGTCTCCTATTATCTCCTTTAATCTCTTTCTAGCTCTTCGATACCTTATACCTCTCAATATCCTTTTGCAACTCCTTTGGTCTCTATTTGTCTCCATTCGTCTCTCTATTGTCTCCTTTAAGCTCTCTCTAGCTCTTGGATACCTTATACCTATCAATATCCTTTTGCATCTACTTTGGTCTCTATTTATCCCATTCGTCTCCTATTATCTCCTTTAATCTCTTTCTAGCTCTTTCGATACCTTATACCTCTCAATATCCTTTTGCAACTCCTTTGGTCTCTATTTGTCTCCATTCGTCTCCTATTGTCTCCTTTAAGCTCTCTCTAGCTCTTGGATACCTTATACCTATCAATATCCTTTTGCATCTACTTTGGTCTCTATTTATCCCCATTCGTCTCCTATTATCTCCTTTAATCTCTTTCTAGCTCTTCGATACCTTATACCTCTCAATATCCTTTTGCAACTCCTTTGGTCTCTATTTGTCTCCATTCGTCTCCTATTGTCTCCTTTAAGCTCTCTCTAGCTCTTGGATACCTTATACCTATCAATATCCTTTTGCATCTACTTTGGTCTCTATTTATCCCCATTCGTCTCCTATTATCTCCTTTAATCTCTTTCTAGCTCTTCGATACCTTATACCTCTCAATATCCTTTTGCAACTCCTTTGGTCTCTATTTGTCTCCATTCGTCTCCTATTGTCTCCTTTAAGCTCTCTCTAGCTCTTGGATACCTTATACCTATCAATATCCTTTTGCATCTACTTTGGTCTCTATTTATCCCCATTCGTCTCCTATTATCTCCTTTAATCTCTTTCTAGCTCTTCGATACCTTATACCTCTCAATATCCTTTTGCAACTCCTTTGGTCTCTATTTGTCTCCATTCGTCTCCTATTGTCTCCTTTAAGCTCTCTCTAGCTCTTGGATACCTTATACCTATCAATATCCTTTTGCATCTACTTTGGTCTCTATTTATCCCCATTCGTCTCCTATTATCTCCTTTAATCTCTTTCTAGCTCTTCGATACCTTATACCTCTCAATATCCTTTTGCAACTCCTTTGGTCTCTATTTGTCTCCATTCGTCTCCTATTGTCTCCTTTAAGCTCTCTCTAGCTCTTGGATACCTTATACCTATCAATATCCTTTTGCATCTACTTTGGTCTCTATTTATCCCCATTCGTCTCCTATTATCTCCTTTAATCTCTTTCTAGCTCTTCGATACCTTATACCTCTCAATATCCTTTTGCAACTCCTTTGGTCTCTATTTGTCTCCATTCGTCTCCTATTGTCTCCTTTAAGCTCTCTCTAGCTCTTGGATACCTTATACCTATCAATATCCTTTTGCATCTACTTTGGTCTCTATTTATCCCCATTCGTCTCCTATTATCTCCTTTAATCTCTTTCTAGTCTTCGATACCTTATACCTCTCAATATCCTTTTGCAACTCCTTTGGTCTCTATTTGTCTCCATTCGTCTCCTATTGTCTCCTTTAAGCTCTCTCTAGCTCTTGGATACCTTATACCTATCAATATCCTTTTGCATCTACTTTGGTCTCTATTTATCCCCATTCGTCTCCTATTATCTCCTTTAATCTCTTTCTAGCTCTTCGATACCTTATACCTCTCAATATCCTTTTGCAACTCCTTTGGTCTCTATTTGTCTCCATTCGTCTCCTATTGTCTCCTTTAAGCTCTCTCTAGCTCTTGGATACCTTATACCTATCAATATCCAATATCCTTTTGCATCTACTTTGGTCTCTATTTATCCCCATTCGTCTCCTATTATCTCCTTTAATCTCTTTCTAGCTCTTCGATACCTTATACCTCTCAATATCCTTTTGCAACTCCTTTGGTCTCTATTTGTCTCCATTCGTCTCCTATTGTCTCCTTTAAGCTCTCTCTAGCTCTTGGATACCTTATACCTATCAATATCCTTTTGCATCTACTTTGGTCTCTATTTATCCCCATTTGTCTCCTATTATCTCCTTTAATCTCTTTCTAGCTCTTCGATACCTTATACCTCTCAATATCCTTTTGCAACTCCTTTGGTCTCTATTTGTCTCCATTCGTCTCCTATTGTCTCCTTTAAGCTCTCTCTAGCTCTTGGATACCTTATACCTATCAATATCCTTTTGCATCTACTTTGGTCTCTATTTATCCCCATTCGTCTCCTATTATCTCCTTTAATCTCT
>JAJJWX010000554.1:0-20490 GCA_023529315.1 Papaver bracteatum | reverse complement strand
AAGAAGGGTTTGTTTTAGAACCTATTATCGGGGCTATCCACTGCTGGGTTTTTGGGGCTATTTGGGGTCATGAAATAACAACCCATAGTACCCCTTATCCATCATTTTTTGTAATTAGACTAATCAAAACATTAATTTTTTGCAAATTAAAACTTGATTTTTTTGAGTTTTGAAGAAGGAAAAATGATGATTTTGGTGAAATTATTTTGATTTTTTTTGAAGCAAAATGATAAAACCCTTCATCACAAAACTCAAGATAATAATGAACTCCCCACATCAATTTCATCAATTCAAATCCGTCAAAAATCTGAAAAAAATCTGGAATTTGATGCTGTTACGGCCGGGAAATTGTGTCGACCAAGCCGTAATAAATGATGACTTCCCAGCAGTAAAAAATTATTACGGCTGGGACGGCTTGGATATGATGACTTCCCAGCCGTAAAACCTAACAACGGATGGAAGTTAAGAACTTCCAGCTGTTATTCAACGAGAATCTCATGAGTCTGTTTTACGGCTGGGAATTCTTATATTTCCCGTCCGTAATTGAATCTGTAAGATGAGAAGTTAAGAACTTCCAGCCGTTATTCAACGAGAATCTCATGAGTCTGTTTTACGGCTGGGAATTCTTATATTTCTCGTACGTAATTGAATCTGTAAGCTGAGAAAATTTGCATTTTCATCATTAAAATTAGTAATACTTTCATTAATTAAACCACAATAAAACCCATTACATACTTAATAGATCCCCGTTACAAAGTTGGTTTTAATAACATCCCATTCGATGTGTTAAGAAGTCTTTGATGATGGTGAATTGAGCTTCCAAGTTGAAATCATAACCTTTCCATTTTCTCCATTCCTTCTTAGCTTGAGCCGCGACTTCTCTATCAGTCTCACCTCTAAGTCGAAGTTGGTTGCACATACGACGTAAAGCCATATATTCTTCCACATTTTGACGTATGTCTGAAAATCGAAGATACAATTCAACCCTATCGCGGTTGTTAGTGTTACCTGTTTCACCACAAAAATTCTCAAAAATATTACTCCAATACGATTTACTATCTAAACCACCTTGCTTTCGTTCTTCTCCCTTCTTTGGATAGCATAGTACAAATTTTTTGCAAAGAGATAAGTCTTCTTCCAAAGAAAAGTTGGGTTTATCCTTTGAGTACATTGCATTGAGTTTGTAGGAGTTTAAGTGGAAATTATTAGTGTAGAAGGCGTGACTTTGATTTGGAGTGGATGGTTATATGGAGATGGGAGTTATTTCAAGTTTAAATAAGTGGTTGAACAGCTAGAACCTTCTATAGATCAGTCTTCAAAGGGATCTATTTTTCAAAATTCAAAAAACTAGCCGATATGTTGTGGTATTCATAATTATAGGAATTTACGGCTTGGAAACAGCAGGAGAGACCCAACCGTTATTATGTATAAACGGGCTGGATTTGTGGTGTGTCATATTTACGGCTCGGTGGTTCAAGCCGTAAAACTTAAGTGTTATTTTTTGTCAAAATTACGGCCCAGATATATATGAATTTCCAAGACGTAATAATTTTACGGCCCGGAAATACAAATGTTAACCAAGCCGTAAACCAGAGCTCCATTTTTTGTCAGTTTCACGGCTAGGAAAGCCAACCGCAAATACAATAACGGCTTGGAAACGTAGCCATAACAAAGGTTCAGTTAAATTTTGAGTATCCAGGGAAACATACGGCCTGGTATTTCCTAACTTTTTTTTATAACGGCCGGGACTTTCTATCCTCAATTATGTGCAACTAAATTTGACAAGGATTATATGCACATTCGGCTAGGTTATGTGAAGGATCGACCTAGCCGAAAGTGCACAAAAATTTAGTGAATCTTGATTGATTCCTCAGTTTTCTTAGATTATACAATTGTAAAGACTAACATTCATTAATAAATGCAAAGTTTTAAAAATTCATCTATCCAAATCCATAACCAAACCACAAAAAAAAAAAGACAAAGTGTTAGATAATAAATGTTCCATGAAATGAAGTAATATAATGAAAAGTAAATAGTTATTCACTTTCACTTAATCCCTCCTCCGAAGTGGTTTCCAAAAAGTTATCCACATCTTCCCATGCCTGAGGTTCCGCAACTTCTTCTATAACTCTAGATTTTCTACCTCGACCGCTTCCACCTTGAGTTGGAGCCTTTTTACGTCCACCTCGAGCACTTGTTACAACACGGCTAACTTTTGCAATTGGTCTAGTACCTCGAGCACTTGTTCCACCTTTTTCACCTCTACCACCTCGGCCGGCTTTTCGTTACTTAGATTGAACTTGGTCAGGGGGGAGTGTCCGGGTCGTCGCTAGAAGAAAGAGACCTAGCCCTTTTAGATCTCCTTGGTGCGTCAACAGGATATAAACCTCCTTTCTCAGGGATTATTATTCCTCTAACTCGATTCTGCATTAATGTGAGTTCAGCTACTGTTATATCCTCACCCAAATTAATCATACGGGTGATGTCATTGGCCACCCAATTAACTCGATCGACCTATTTTTTTAATATCAAACACACATACTCTAATTATTCATAGATAATTAAGAAAAAAAACATATACAAACATAATTAGTAGTATACATACCACCATCTTCTCCCAATCATGTTCTTCACTCCATGGTGTCTTTGAACTCTCTTTCTATGCATTCTTGAAATGTCTCTGCGCCTCCGGATCCAAAATTTCCACATAAGGATGAGCCCACTCTCCATACCAATTCTATGTAATCCGCATCCGCTTGGGAAGTACCATGTTCGGCTTCAAGGAGTCTTCTACTCATTTGGTTTACTTCTTCGGAACGACCCTTCCAATGGTCGATCGTCGGTGCATTTTCATAGTTCAATTTTACATGTTTGTCCTTAAATTGGGAGTTTCCTACGCTCAGTCTAAAACGAGTCTCTTCAGGCACAATTTTCTGGACAATACCGATTTGGCAGAGCTTTCTACGAGGATCTAAAATGATGAACCCGGCTGCATGAAACAAAGGTCCCGTATAGGTTTCCACATCAGAAAATACTCTATCATCAACTTCCTCTTCTCCATCCTCATCAAGTTTCAAATATGGATCAAAAACCACATCTTCAATTGTAAAAGCATCCAATTTTTTCCTCATGTCGACCATTTCCGTCTCTTTAGTCTTGTGTTGGATCCCTCCAAAAGGGTATCTCCCTCCTGTAGGTTTATCTAGAGCCCAATCTGTATTCTGAGTAGGCCTCGAGATTTTAAAATGGTCGTAAGCCCATGACTACGGCAAAAAACAAAAAAAATTATTTATAAATAAGTTATTACACACAAATCAGTATATAAAAGTAAATAAAACAAATAAACATTTGTTATATTAAAACAAAAAGATACCTGTACAAGAGCAACACATCCCGTAATTTGTGTTTCGTTCCATCTAGAAGCTTTGCAAAGACATTCCAACACATCATCAAGGAGGGCGGTGGCCCATGAGTACCTAAGTACCTCATTTGTTTCCTTATCGAGACTGAGAGTCTTCAACCACTGCAAGTAACATGCATTTACCTTATTGCCTAAGAAATCGGGGAAAAGGATGGTCCCAAGAGCATGCAACAAGTAAGCTATGGCCGTATGTCTAGCTCTTTCTGCGTCCATCACCACTAATCCCATTAGAATCCCCAAACTTATCCCTCATACAAACCAAATTAATCTTCCTTGTCATATTAACTGCTTCACCAAGTTCGCCCGGTGCACTAAATTTTCTCTTAGATCTAGCAGGTGCTCCAAACCCTATCTCAAACTCTTCTTCCGCTTCATCTTTACCCCACCCAAGACAGTTCTTCACCAAGGCACAAATCTCATCAAAAGGCATGGAATTATTGAAACCCTCAAACACTGCCTTTCTTTCCAAAGCTAGACCAGTGATTTGCTTTGCGTCATCCGGAGTGATAGCCATCTCGCCGAATGGGAGGTGAAAAGTCATGGTTTTGGGCCAAAATCTTTCTATAAAACCACAAACTGTGACAACATCATATGTCTTATGCAAAGCATCGATTCTAGACCATAACCCCGAAGCTTTTTCCAAAACTTGCACATCTGGATGCTCATCGTCCAACGGCCAAAACTTTGCTTGTTGGTGCTTTAGTTTTGGGACAGCTTTATCCGGAAACTACCAAAAAAAAATTGATTGTAAAAATAATAATCCATAAAAAAATGAATATAACATATGTAATTTGATTTATTACCTTTGTGCCACAAACCCTAGCAGCCCATGAAGAAGTGTAGCCAATCAAGACGGAACTATCTCTTGGCTCACCCCAAGGTCTCTCATTCCTCTTAGGAGGTAAAGTCTCCATAGCATCAATTACTTCTCTTGGAGATGTCTTAGGTTTATACTTTTTCTTTCCCTCCTTCTTGCCCTCCTCTTTGCCCACCTCGACTACGTATTTACCTTTATCAATAGCAGCAACACCACTAGAAGTGCCAACTTCAGTACCTCCAGTAACAACAAGTACACCTTCATTTCTACCACCACTAGAAGTTCCAACAACTTCAGTCACATCAACTTCAGTTCCTTTAGTAACAGCAACTTCAGTTCCCTCAGCAACTCCAACTTCAGTTCCTCCAGTGACTCCAACTCCATCTCCACCACCTTCCCTTTATCCAATAGTCACAACTTCGATTGCTTTCCTTGCGTCTGCACCCAATGGTTTTGAGTGATGAGGTTGTGGAGTCGGGTCACTAGAAGGTGTTACTTCTTGGGATCTTTTCTTGTTCTTTTATTTCCCTCTGTTCCAATACAAACAAGGCAAGAAAACCAAAAGTATATAAAAATACGTCTGGGAAAATCAGACAGAACCAAACCGAAACAACAAACACGGCTAGGAAAAATGGAGAGTCCAAGATGCAAAATTTATTATGGATAGGAAAAAATTTATCGACCAAGCCGACAGTCACATTACGGATGGGAAATTAGTAATATACCTAGCCGAAAACAGAATTACGGATGGTTAACCTATACGTTGTTATATTTCTAGTTCACAACTCATAACAGGACAAAAACAAGGCTAGGAAAGTTGGATATTCCAAGACGCAAAAAAAATTACGGATAGGAAAACCTATACAACTGTGTATTGCTAGTTCACAGTACAACACAGGAAACTAATACGGCTAGGAAATTCCAAGACGTGATGAAAAACGTCTAGGAAACTGGATATTACGGTCAGGAAAAAATCTACGGTTGGGAAAACCTTTACGTAACACTAAAAAAACTAAAAAAATATGAATACAGGAGAACATACGGCTAGGAATATCCCATCCGTATACAAATGGTTACGTCTAGGAATGCTCTATCTCGTATAAGTCGATCTAGTTACGGTTGGGAGTTCTTATATTTCCCAGCCGTGTAATTTATAAACGGCTGGGAAATCGACAATTCCCAGACGTAAGCATTTTCAGAAACCGTTTTTTTATACCTAATGTTTTTGAAACCAACTGATTAATCAACGAAACGCTTAAATAAATACTGAATTTTTGAATTTATACCTTATTGATGTCATAACAGGAGATTTGGCGGTTGCTGGAACTCCTGCATTCACTTCCTCTTGATCTTCACATTCATCTTCAGTGGATGAAGTTGGTTTCTTTACTTCAGTCGGAGGTTGATTCGACTGGGATTGACCTAGATTTTCCTTCGGCTTCATGGTTTTATAGAATGAGTTTAATCGACGATTTTTTTTGAATCGACGATTAATCTTTGAACAATGTTCAATGGAAGAAGAAAATAAGAAGAAGGAAAGAAGAAGAAGAAGAAGAAGAAGAAGAAGAAGAAGAAGAAGAAGAAGAAGAAGAAGAAGAAGAGGAAGAATAAAAAGAAAATGGGGTGACGGTTTTTTTTGTTTTAATGTCTTCTGTTTTTTCATTTTTTTTTATTAGATTAGGTAGTTAGTGAGAGGGTATAAATGGAATACATTAAAATTATGGAGGGTATTTTAGAATTTTTACACAAATGTGATCTCCCCCTATAACATTTAGGTTCCACTTAGTAAAATAGCCCCCAAAAATAGTCTCCCCCTATAGCCCCAATAATAGAGTTCTTGTTTTAGTTAAGAGAGTGTTTGGACGTAAGAAAAATACTTTTCGAGTCAATTAAGTCGAAAAGTTAAAAATTAGTTCTGAATTTCAAAATACAAATACTTTTGCTTCTTCAGAAGTCGAAGTCAAAAGCAGAACTATTTTACTTCACAAAAACTTAAATTTTCGACTTTTAGAAGTCGTTTTGAAATCTGACAGCCAAACTAACTTCTGACTATGATGTGCCCAAACAACCTATTTAGTTTCAAAGTAGAAGTCAATCCTAAAATCAGAAATAAAATTAATTTATTTCTCTTTTTGATGAGTAATGCCTATTTATGTCAAATGACTGTCTCACACAAATCATGTAAGATGTTTCAAGGTAATTTTCACATGATCATCTTTTAACTTATTATTTAGTTTCTAACAAATAAATTGTTTCCAACTAAACTCGTCAAGAATAATGATGAATGTAGCTAAAGAAAAAAACTTTCAACACATATTTCGAGAAATATATAAGCGAGAGAAACTCGGCTCGAAATATCAAATGTGTATAATATAGTATAATATAAAATAATAGTCTATACATCTATATCACTTAGTTTGAGTGGCCTAGATCAAACCTTCATGGGACAGTGAAGCATGGACATGGACATCAGTGTGCCATCTACACGCATGCCTGATCGGTCCTCCATGAAACGTCTCCCAGGCTTGGATTCTACCAAGCTGAAGGAGTGCACTCGCGCACCTCCTAAACCATAATCTGACGGTCGCAGATGTGGGTCACAAGTCATCTCGTCCTTCCAACTTCGCCAGCTCGGATGGACGGCCTAGGATAAGAGTTAGGCGACCAGTGAAGTATCACCGTGATCACCGTATACCACTCTGCTACACCATGTGGTCGGTCAAGGGAGGATTTGCTAGCGCAGCCTCCAAACCCTCACGTGAAGTAGGCAGGGAATGATGCTCAACAGCGATGCGTCATATATGCCGAATACATTCGATGCATGACATGCATAGAATACACACGATATTTTACAAGTATCGACTTCCTAAACAACTTAGTTATTTAACTAGCATTACATGCTACCTTATGTGGGTCCCACGATCCACACACTCGAGACATCAATCATGTCACAAACTGGGGGATACATACTGGGGTATTGGTCTGGCGATTTACAGCGTGCAGCGTGCAACGCGCATCACAAGAACGTGTCAGGAAGACATGGACGGTTTGTGATGATGGGAGAAGTGGGAAAGACTGATCGTGTTACACTAACACACAACTCCATCACTCAATTTCCTCCACTTCCCACGAGAGACGTGAATAAGGTTCAAGTGACTTGTATAAATAGGTTCTCCTCCCTATTTCCAAAAAAAATGACAACAGAGAAACCAAGTATTAATACGAAACGTATTCAAACACCCAGAGCCTGCTTGCATTAATCGTAAGCATGCTCACCCTTCTGTTACAAGTCAAAAACAAGCCTACACCTTCACAATCTCAACACCTTCTTCGCATCCCTCCCTAAGATCAACCCCATCTCCTTCACCTTGTGACCGAAATAAGTCTGGAACGACCATTTCTTGGTTTAGGCCAGAATTGTACAGATTGATCTCTCGAATCAAATGCATACTCGTGCAGTGCATTTGTTTAGGGTTTATATTCAATTCTCATCCACACACCCCCAAATTTCCAAAACCAGCAGAAGTAGTTTTTACCCATAAACAGGAGGAAAAGGGGGAAGCATTCGCTTTCAATGCAAGCTATCACTTCTTGGCAGAAAGAATCCCGGAGGATAACCCGGAATACTTGGATGCTGTATCGTCTTCGGAGGAGGTAGATTGATGGTTTTAGAAGTTTTTGTATAGGTTTTGTGGGTAGACCTCTATGTAAACCCTCACGAGACTATAACTCATCTACTAGGATCGCCAAGGGGTTTAAAGGCTTGATGCATGTGCTAAATGCATCCTACAATAATAATGCAATGAGTAAAATTGGTAATGAAAGGAAACAATCGGTTTATATATGTTATAAGTAAAATCTAATTAACAAAATCGGATTATAAACATGTCAAAGTTAACCGATTATAGATGTCCTCTGTTAATTCGTGAACATTAATCCAGAATCGGTTTACAAGTGAATGAACGTAAACCGATTATAGATACTGTTTACGAAAAAAAATAGGTTTGATGTTTTGAAGAACTCTATAACATTAGTTAATCTCACATCCAAAACAAAATTAACCCCTAATATGATTAATTAATGCTAATTATTCAGGGGTAAAATAGGTAGTTAGGTAATTATTTTGATAAGGGGTGGTGTGTAGGTAATTTCTAATGACCTTTTTTTTTCATCTAGGGATACGCCCCAATTAAGTGCTATAGACCCCAATTTAGCTAGGAAAAAAATGAAGTGAATTTAAGGTAATAAAATCCATGATTGCTAAAGGATGGTACCAGCATTAGCGGGGATGGTACCATTTCATGTAAAACAAAAAGCTTACAAGTAATCCTATCCGCTGGATCATTGAAATGGTACCAGCCCCGCTAATGCTGGTACCAGCCTTTAGCAATTGTGATAAAATCGTGGGCCAGGGATTGCCTTCTAGTATCTTGCAAAGAAAAATATGAAAATCGTGAAATGAACACAACACAGTGGATTTGCTTCACATGCAGTAATTATTGAGGTAGGTCGTCTGTCAGATTTGATTCTTAGCGTAGAATCCATCAGAGATTGTAATGGACAGAGATATAGAAGCCAGTCAGTCAGCCAGAATGTCCACAGTCCACTAGATGATTCATGTCAATGACAAAAGTTTACCAAGACCAAAATACAAAACCCAAAATGTAAATATGAATGGGTTTTATGAACTTGGACATATACTTGAACCATCCCTCCGTAAGTACCAAACCTCGAACTCTTACCTTCCTCACACAAATAATTAAATTAAGTTATCTCTTTATTAGACTGATAATCTCTCAGATTCAATATTAATACTTCTTTTGAAAAATGGCAGAAACAAGTAAGATATTGATCAGGGGTTAGCCCAGTTGGTCAGGAGCCTGACTCTCAAGTAGGAGGTCAGCAGATCGAGTCTCTGCTCACGAGTTTGGAGATCTCATGAAATACTCCTCTTATGTAAATACTTATATCTTTGTTATGGGAATGGGTCAGGTCTTCTCAGGGGAGTAGGCTCGGTGGCTACGCTGCCAGGGGGCAGGACGGGCTTATGCCAAGTTTAAAAAAAAAAAAAAGATATTGATCATTGGAGGAACTGGATACATTGGAAAATTTATAGTAGAAGCAAGTCTAAAGTCTGGAAATCCAACATTTCTTCTAGTTAGAGAAACCTCAGTTTCTGATCCTGTCAAAAGGAAATTAATTGAGAGCTTCAAGAACTCTGGTGCCACGGTGCTTTACGTATGTGATAAACGAGTTTTTGTTTTTACATTTTGCAACCATATGGTTGGATAATAGCTTTGGAAGTCTTGCTTTGTTAATAGGAAAAATAGCCAGAATGTCCCAATTTGAGAGGCATGGTTGTTGAAATGCCCCGGATTTTCAAAAAAAATTTAAAATGCCCCAATCCGTTAACTTTTCCATCCAAGATAGTTAAATGGTGAATTTGGCACACATGTGAGAAAAATACGATGATAACCCTTCAGGGTTAAGGGTTTTAGGGTTCACGGTTTCAGGGTTTAGGGTTCAGGGGTGGTGGAGGCGGCGGTGGTGGTAGTGTTTGAGATTAGGGTTCAAGGTTCAAGGGTTTAGGGTTTAGGGTTTAGTGTTCAGGGTGGTGGTGGTGGTGGAGGCGGAGGTGGTGGCGACGGTGGTTGTGGTTGCGACGATGATGATGATGACAACGGTGACGACAACGATGGTGGTGATGGCGGTGGCGTTGGTGGTGATGGCGGCAGCGGTGGTGTGATGGTAGGCGGTGGTGGTGGAGATGGTAGGCGGTGATGGTGGTGGTGGTGGTGACGGCGGTGGCGGGGGGAGGATATGACACGTGTCGCAATATTAAAGGTGGTCAATTTCAAAGAAAATACGGTGAATTTAAATTAAAAACAAGGTTAAAAATGACTTTTCTTCATGTGTGAGAGTTCACATTGTGTAAAATTGACCACTTAACTAACTTGGATGGAAAAACTAACGGATTGGGACATTTATCTTTTTTACAAAACTCGGGGTATTTTAACTAACGACACCCCAAATTGGGGCATTTCAACTCTTAGTCCTTGTTAATATTATCTTTTACTTGCAGGGAGATCTTTATGATCACGGAAGTTTGGTGACATCAATCAAACAGGTTGATGTGGTGATTTCAGCTGTCGGTTATGGACAGATAGTGGACCAAGTTAACGTTGTTGCTGCCATTATGGAAGCTTGGAACATCAAGGTAAGGCATTAATCTGAATTAAAGTTATTGCGAAAGTGCAAAAACAAATATTTTGGAGGTTTATATGGTTTTCATGACATGGAATCATTTAGAGATTTTTACCTTCGGAGTGTGAAAGTGATGTGGATCGCTCCCGAGCAGTAGAGCCGGCTAAGAATGCATTTGAAGATAAAGCTCGTGCTCGTCGAGTAATTGAAGTCGGGGGATTCCTACAAATCTCATTTCCAACTGGTTCGTGATGTGATTTCAATAATGTTGTGGTAATGGGTTCGTTGAGAACTTATGAAAGAAGATTTTAGATCTAATTTTAAAACTAAAAATATAGCAAACTTCAAACAAGAGGTAATGTGGAGAGACTGTGGCTAGGATTCCACCATTGGTCGATATTAGTGATTTAATAAAATAATAATTATGCAACTCAACATTCAAATTGATTCCAATGGTATTGCCTGGACATGTGGATTTTCAAAAGAATAGATGTTAATCCAAGCATAGAATATCAAAACCCTAAAGTAAGTATATTCTATCAACATAAAATACACCTAACTAATCAAAATCATATAATCAATTTTTAGTTCAATGCAAAAATCATAATAGAGTTGTTATATTTAATTAACAGTAGAAATGTATCATTTTTACTGAAACAGCGGCTTCCTCCATTGCCCCAAGGATTAGGTTTAGCTCATCATGATGGAAACACGCTCAAAAGTTGATTTCATTGCTCAAAGTGTTTACAAAATGATGGAAATGGAAGAAAATGATTAAAACCGGGTTTGTAACAATTATATTTGTTACAAACCGAACTATTACAGAGAACGATAAATGATAACTGTCACTGTTATTGTAGCAATTACGACCGTTGATCGTGCGTCTTATGTTCTTCGTGTTCTTTACAGTAGCAGCAATGGTGATTCTCTGTAACTTAATTGTCCGGCTTTGTTGATGCTTTGTACCTCTCCCAAACTCTCTGTCCCCCTCTCTGACTCCCAAATATCCTTTTTATACCCAGTATCGCCATCGAATCTCGTTATTAACTTCAGAATAATCCTCTTTTACTCTCACAAGGAATATCGAAATTTATTTCCTTGTTTATCTCTTCCACGAGTCTTTTAGCTGTCAAAACTTCCTTATTTATCTCCTTCACGACCCTGTCACGGCTCAGAACATTCCAAACATATGCAGTACATATACAAATCTCGTGCAATCCTGTGGCAACTTCTTCTGAGAATAAACTCCCATGTTTTGTCCCAAGTCATGCCACATTCCTATTCTTTCGAATCAAAACCACTTACCATCTTTATTTGATCGTTATAAGTCATCCTCTAACAAAAACAGTGAGAAAATGTCAAGAAAATCTCTTGTAGTTACTTCCAGATATTTGCGTATCTTGCATGTCCCTGTTTTCTTCAATGCAATTATCCAGCCCAATTCTTCCCTTATTTACGGTGCATGACTCAGTTATCTTCCCTTTTTTAGTGAAACGGGATTACTCCAAGTCAAATCCGAGAGAAACTCGGCAAAAATCACATCCAATCTTGCCCTGAAAGTCACGCGGCAACAAACTCCATTTTCCCACCAAAACCAGGTGAAGAAGAAGGTCGCCCCTATCCAGAGTAGGGTTTCCAATATCACTGGGGTATGTGTAGTAAAGAAGATGGCCCTTATCGAAAGAGGTTCCCTTCGTAATTGAGTACCCCTTATCCAAAGGTGAGAGTCCGAATAACACATGTCCTCCAGGTGCCAAAATTAACTTTTCGAGCCGAATTTTCCAACAAATTTTATTTCTCAAAAATATCTACACACAGATAATATATCAAAATTAGTACAAAATCGAGCACTGACAATACAGAACACTGAGGACAACTTAGACATAAAAATGTGTCTATTACTTCGCTGGTTATTTTCTCCCAAATTTCTCACAGGCGGGAGCAACAACTCCTCCAAGAGACAAAGTCATTATCTTAGGTGATGAAAATGCCAAAGTTAAAATCTTTCTTAATTCTTTAAATGTTTTCCGGCGTACAAAGTTAAGATGGTTTTCTAAAGAACGTTTTCCATGAATCAATTTTGGCAAGAGATTACAATTTTGCTAAAACTCCGGCGAGTTGATCAGGTTTCTGTTCGTGTAATAAGTATTGCGTAAATCATTTTGAGAGACCAGAGACAACATTTAATGATAATGCTCATTCTTATAACTAGTTGTGGTAGATCATTTGTTTACTTTTTACTCTTTCAGCTGTTTTCAACAAGGAGGAGGACATAGCAACATACACAGTTAAAGTTGTGAATGATCCAAGTACCCTGGAAAAAAATTGTACATTAGGCTACCAGCTAACACTCTATCGTTTAATGACCAAGTGTCTTTATGGGAGAAGAAAATTGGTAAAACCATTGAAAAAGAATATGTACCAGATGAACAAGTTTTGAAGAACATCCAAGGTCAGAATATTGTAGAGTGGTTATCATATATAGTTATTGTTTCATGAATTGGAGAATTCCTTTTAGAATACCAATTTCTGAGTTGTTTGTTCTTTCTTTCTTTCTTTTTTCGCATGCAGAGGCCTCAATTCCACTCCAATACATATTATCGATTATACACTCGGTTTTCGTGAAAGGGGATCAAACTTTCTTTAAAATTGAACCTTCATTTGGAGCAGAAGCTTCAGAACTTTTATCCTGATGTTAAGTACACCATTGTGGATGAATACCTTGATCAATTTTTCTGATAGAGTGCTTTACCTTTATCTAATGTTTGTGCCTGGGATGTCGTGAGGCTGAACTAGATCTGCTTTATTTTTGCGTGTATATCAATTAAAAAATTATGGGACAGTCTGAATTTTCAATACGTATCCGAAGAATCTGTATAAGAGAATGTATTACCTTCATCTACGAATTATAATCATGTTTGTGCACAGGATGTCGTGAGGGTGAACTAGATTTTTCTTTGTTTTCGTGTGCGTGTTGATATAATATTTTTGGTACAGTCTAAGTAATGGAAACCTTTTAGTGCAAGGTTACTGCAAATTGATGGCATATTTATAATTTGATGGCATATTTATAATTGTTTCTTTTATGATTGGTTAAGAGCAACTCCAATGGGATGGTCAGACAAGAAGATTTTCCCATTATACATCTACAATGGGATTAAAAAAAGTAAAATGCATGGACAAACTCCCAAATATGAGGGTTTTTCCATCGCGTCTCAGGTTGAGTCGATCGTCTCAACCTTGGACAAGCCCCGACCCAAGTCTCAATTTGAGACGACACAATATTAAAAAAAAAAAAAAAAAAAACGCGTTCCACTTAATATTATAAAAATATTCTTTAATTTAAAAACGGGACCCACAAGTTAAAACAAATATTTTTTTAATAAAGTGGGTCCGCTAACTTTTTAGCCTTAATATCTAAGGCGCGGAATACAAAGAAGCCACAACAATTTTGACCAATTGGATTGGCCAATTTGTTTTTAATAATATTCACCAAGATTTTAGCCATGAGGATAAGTAGTTTGTTGAGCAAGATTATATCTCCTCGACAAGGAGCTTTCATTAAAGGAAAAACTATTAACGGACAGATAGTGTTGGCCTCAGAAATGGTGAATGAGATGGAAACAACTAGAAGAGGTAGGAATGTTGCAATAAAGATTGATATCACTCAAGCATTTGACTCCATCAGCTGAGAGTTTTTATTTGAAGTTTTAAAGTGATTGGGTTTCTCTACTAATTTTATTAAGTGGCTGGATACTTTATTCTCGTTTGCAAGAATTTCAGTTCTGGTAAATGGGGGGCCAGCATAATATTTTTCAACAAGTAGAGGGCTTAGACAGGGAGACCCACTCTCCCCCATTTTTTTTATTATTTCTGAGGATGTTTTAAGCAGAGCTCTAATCAGAATGGTGACTGAAAGAAAACTGGTTCCCATGGTGAATAGAAATGACATTGTCCAACACATATCTTCTTTGTTGATGATATGTTTCTGTTTTGTAATAGAGACAAGAGAAACATCAAAATATTGGCATTGGTCAAGTAATTAGTTCAGTAAAGAGCAAATGCTTTGTAGGTAGTACTTCCACTGCTAGAAAAGAAGCTATAGCCGAGGAATGTCAAATGCAACTAGATATCATCCTTCCCTGATAAATATTTGGGAGTTATGTTATTCTCAGGAAGAGTTAAATTATGACATGTCTGGGGTATGGTTAAGCAGTTACAACATTTCCTAGCTGGTTGAAAAGGAAATATGCTAGCATTTCAAGAGAGATTTATCTTAATCAAAACAGTCCTTTGCAACATACATGTGTATAACATGTCTATTTATAAGTGGCCAAGGAGTGTGTTAAAATAAAGTGAAAAAATTATTAGGAATTCTCTATGGTCAGGTGACCCAAATGTGGGAAAATTGATTACTCTTAAATGGGACAAGGTTTTCTCACCATTGGAGGAAGGTGGATTGGGTATCAGAAGATTTGACATCATAAACAGAGCCTTATTAATGAAGTTAGCCTGGAAAGTACAACAAGGTGAAGAGGAATGGTCTGGATTTTAGTTTTTTTAGATTCGAAACCATTAAAATTCATTGATTCTGAATTCCAGAATAAATTTATTCTGGATTTGGTACATAAATATCAGGTGATTCAGGGGTTCATATATTGAAAGAGAGAACTCAACTACCATAGTTAAGATGGTTCCGAGAAAGAGAGATCTATGTAGAGCAACAAGTCGGTGTTTTGTTTTTTTAGAGATATACTAACAGCCATGGAAGAAAACTTGTAGAGGGTTCACCATAATAAGATTTCACTTTGTTGAATCGTAAACCAAGATTCGATATGGATGTACATATTTGGGAATCTTGGGATTTCTTTTGTACGTCAACAACAAAACTAGCTTTACAAATAAAAATTGATTTCTTCTTCTTTTGTATTTGATAAATTAATTAAGCAGAGATTGATGAATAAGAAGTTAAGTAGCAACGACACTTGGGATATTCCATGACTATTAACGACATTCTTTTTATCACTCTCTCACATGTTGTGTTATGTAATCTTCTTTCTCACTCTCACATGCTTATGGAAAGTTAAATCAAAACTTTACCATGGTCATAAAAATTGAAAAGCAGTGCCATAAAAATACATGTTCGTTATCATATATTAATCAATTCCTTCCTTATAGATTAATCAAAAAATAACTAAAAGTTTTTGCACTAGATTAGGTTAATTAATGGATTTAAAATGAAAATAAACATATCAATAAAGACATTCTAGTCCGAGTCAAGCAATTTTATCAAAACAACCTAGTTAGCGAGTTGACATCGATTTTTGCCTTCCTCAAATATCTTTTTGCTCTCCCTCTAACAAAAATAGGTAACTTCAGTGTTTCTTCAGCAGTTCAATGCATAAGGAAAAGATTCCCAATAATGAATGATTTTAAAATGATATGGAAAGCTTGTGTACACCCCACGGTAAAAAGATTTGTTTGGAAAATTGCAAGAAACATTTTTGCAACTGAAGATAATTTGAAGAAAAAAGAATCCATTACCTATCTAGATGTTTCATGTGTGGAGATGCAGAAGAAAACCTTGATCATATCTTATGGCCTTGTGATTTTAGTATTAGACTATGTCTTTCAATTGGAAATGTTTTTAACTTCAGGAATCCAAGTTCTTTTCATGACATCCAGGGACATGCAAAGCATTAAAGTTCAGTGGTTCAAGAACTCTGGATAACAGCTGCTTTTACTACATTAAGAGAAATGTGGTTCTTCAGGAACAGTCTGGTATTTGAAGAAGAAGTTGAAAGTCTGGAAAAGATTAAACAGAAGATAATATTCTTAACTAGTGAATGTGAATTCAGATTGAAAGGTTTCTGAAGAATGAGGATTATGACCTCCAGATATTGAGCTTCTTTGGAATAAAATATAGTAAAACTTATAATACTAAAGTGATGGAAGTCCATTTCCCTTTGCCAACTCCCTACTATCTTAATTTGTTGTGATAGGGCCTCAAAAGGAAACCTAGGTATGGCAGGCTATGGATTTGTTGCAAGAAAAGGCATGTAGTTTATAGTTGCAGTAGCAGGTGGAGTAGGAGTAGCTACAAACTTCTTTGTAGAAGTTATGGCTATAATTTGTGCAGGGGAATGGGCAATACATAATAATCATCTACAAATATGCTTTAGATGTGACTCAAAAGCTGTAGTTATGGCTTTCAATAACAAGAAGTTTCCTTGGTTTGTTACTGCTAGATGGAATAAAGTGTGTGCTCAGTAAAATGTGTATGAAATAAAACACAGTTTTAGGGAAGTTAAGTTCAGTGCTGACAAGCTGGCAAAAGAGGGGAATGAGCTAAATAAAAACGGTGTAAAAATCTACTCTGAGTGCAGTACACTCATTTTAGAATCCCCTTATAAAACCTACTATAGATTTTACTAGGCTCCCTTAGGGAAGTTACGGCAATTTTTATTTTGATTTAAGTTCTGCCTTTATGCCTTTTGTGTATTGATTTTGTTTTGATAATATAGTTAATAAAATCACAATTTTGATTGAGCAAAAAAAAGTGGGTCCCCTAGTTAAATTTGACGATCGACCACGGTTAAGAGCTGCTAACATGAAAACCTTAACAAAGAATAGAACCGGCCCTCCTACAGCAGGGGCTTGTCCAATCTTGGGACACGACGTAGGACTATCTGAATGGTAGAGAGGGGAATGACTCTAGCATTGAGATTGGTAATGGGGTGAAGAGGGGAATGATTAAAGATCATGATTCATTGTTCCAGATTTGAGTTGTCCTAGATAGAGTTTTCCGAATAGAACAAGCCCACTGACGTATTGAGCAGAATTGCCTCTTAGGAATCACTGAATCAATAATACTAACTTTTACATGGAAAGCCTCTTATCCTTCTTCATCCGCCGGGTGGACCTTTCTTTGCAACAACATATTCCATCTTTGGCCTTTTGGGCGCTGCTTTCCTATAAATTTGGTCAATCATCTTGCTCTTTGACATGTCAGTGATGTCAGTCTGGTCAGAAATGGCGTTTGATTTCCTTTTGACATTCTCACGCTGCCTCAAAGCAACCAGCTTCTTTCAAGGTTTAGCCTGTGCAACCTTCGGGTTTTAGGGAGCTCAGAATTGTTGGAATGCACTGACATATTCTCTTTTCTATCTACTTCCATTTCATTTTCACTCTCCATTTCTCCCCAGATGTTTTCATATTTTGCGGCTTCAGCAAAGATATCCTGACTAAACTACTTTTGTGTACCTGTTCTTGTGTTTGTGCTTCCTCTTGGAGAGAGATCAGTGAAGGATTCACTTCACTAGGAACCACTTCTCTGTCAGAATCATGATCAAATTCAACAGCATCCTCAACCTTCATGGACAGGAAAAAAAACTGTCAAACAGGGAAAATAGTAATTGTTATAGAAGAGAAACCATAAATTATAACAGTAGTGAGGTGGAAAACAGGACACAATATCACCTAATAAAAAGGGGCATTGACTATTGAGGCAAAGGCAAGACAAAAAAATCGAAATTGAGATGCTCCAGGCAGAGGTCGTCCAGAGCATATTTAATCAAGTCATAAGGGTAACAAGATACATGTTCACTGCCAGCAAGACATCAGTAATGAAACTTCCCCTCGTCAAATCAGAATGATTTCCAGCATACCTTATACAGCTCCTTTTCATCGAATGCCTTCTTAGAACGCTTTGGCTGCTGAGAAAACAACTCATCGTCAACATAACCATCTTTGGATGCATCTATCTGCATTCCAGTAGATTTATGTTATTTATCCTGCAGAAGTTTAAAGAAAGTAAAAGAAAGAATCATCTAGAAAGCATTCAAGCTCACTCAGCTTAGAAGACGCCCAATCAGATTATAAACTAATGACCTTAGCTTGTGTTTTCGCAATAAGTTCCTTTGCACGTTTCTTCTTGCTTGCCATAGCGTACGTCAGCTCCTCCATTTCATTGAGCATCTTATCATCACCTTCATCACTCTTATTTTCATCCTCAGCATCCCTAAATTTAGGAGGAGTACCCTTGTGTGTGGGGGACATGGCTTTTCTCACATCTATCCTCCACCTAAATATTTGGAGACAAACATGAGACAAATTTTACCAGCTAATATGGATAAATATTGTACGGATGAATGTTCAGAAAGTATACTTCATCAGATGCTTGAACTCTTGCTTTCCCATAACCAGCAGATTTTCACACATCATCTTCACCTGGAAACACAAATAAACTAGAATTAGTTAAACCCCCAGCACATAGACTACAAAACATGACGTGAAAAACATTTCACTTTCAAAAATAAACAAGATGCTATGGACCAGTTGACAAAGACATAGGATACAGTTATTATAAGAAATACCTCTTTGGTGGTTAAACTATGATCTTTTAAAGATAAGCAAGCAGGATCCTCGAAAGATATGGAAGCAGCTGTCCCAAGAACTTCGAGCGGGGTCTCAGAGCACACAAAATCCGAAGCCAAAGCGACCACCCTTGTTGTTGACATATCATTGTGCCTGTAGAAATGAGATAAAGCGAACCAAATTTCATGAAAATACATTCAAGCATAAACTAGCTGAAACAAACATTTAAGTATATAACAAATGTAGGTGCATACATAAATGTTGGGTGTTCCTTTTTCCTTTCAAATTTGTATGTCTCTGGGTGCAGAACCATTTTTATTTAGGTAATAAAGAGCCGAATAAGAATGTGAAATGGCTGATTCACACTTTTCAGTAAATTCGAAAGGAAACAACCATGTCTACATGGTGAAATTCACAAATGAGACAACAATTAGGACTCATCAGAAGAAGATACATACAGATAGGGATGGTTTCCTTTTGGATCCTCAAGAACATCAATCACCTACAAATTGGAAACTTAGGAAATCAGAAGTCTTATACTAATCAATGGTGATTGGAAACAGATACGATGAGAACTATTCATTCAAATCTTGATATTCTCGGATGTAACATGAATTACCTTAGGTTTTTCCTGTTGGACATCAAACAAATACTTCAAGTTGAGCAGACGGAGATCAATTTTTGCAGGGGCTTTATAATTCTTACACACAATATAGGTTTCTGCATATGTGTAACGACTGGCAATTGGTTTAGTCACTTCAACTTTGTCAAATAACTGCAACGGAGACCCAGAATAAGATATCAATCACGAAAAGAAGCAAAAGTAACATCACCAAGTTCAGTGAAACAGAAACAAACATCTTACCTGCTTAAGACAGTACAGAACCTTATTGTAATCTTCCGACCTGAATACCTTAGTAACAAAAGTCCCATTAGCTGATAAAAATTCAGTAGCAAGCCTAACAGCATCGTCCGCCAATGAATTCTGAACTGTAGCTTCTCGAGCCCAAGCACCACCAATATTAGGAGAACCATCATGTAATACAACATCAAAACGTCTAACACCATTATCCCTCATAAGCTTTTTAATGGTTGCCCTACACTTGGCAGTAGTAATATCTTCTTCGACTGAAATAGCACCTCTAATAGGTTTAATAGGATAAAGATCAACTCCAAGAACAAAACTACCAACTGGGACCTTTTTAACAGCAACTTGCATCCAACCACCAGGTGCTGCACAGAGATCTAATACAGCATGAGCTGATTTTAAGAAATTGAATTTAGATTCTAATTGAAGTAACCTTAATGATGCTTTAGACCTGTAACCTTGTTCTCTGGATAGAAGATAGTATTTGTCAGGCCTACCACCTCCCTTTGACTTCTGAACCATTTCTCTCTTCTCTGTATGTTTTTAGGGTTTCAAACTTTCAGTAACTCTGCAGGGGTAGAGAGGATGGGATGATCACAGAGAAGAGTACGAGGTTTTAAGAGCCTTAGTAACTGGGCCACCGAATTGGACTATTTATGGTGTCGGACTAGCGCTCCCCTGAAAAATGGTTCCCCATTGCCACAAATTATGCCGAAAGGATCCCGAAGCCTCGACCACATCCACAAGCGCCATCTGAATGAATGACTGGCAAATTTTCGGGTGCTGTTGAGGATCCTTTCTCAC
>JAJJWX010000553.1:0-17474 GCA_023529315.1 Papaver bracteatum | reverse complement strand
TGAGATAGCACTTGCTCTATGATAGTAACATAATCAAAGATTTGATCCACATTCATGCCCTCATGATATATTGGAAGATCTATGATTGTTTCATTTTCACCACAACTCAAACAACAATCAAATATTGGTGGTGATATTTCATCAAACACCTTATGAGCAACTTCACCTTCTATATAGTTTAAAGAGAAATCCAATCTTGATAGTGGCATTTCATCAAACACCTTTTGAGTAACTTGTTGATTCTCATACCCATCAAGGAAAATTGATCTTTTTAGTTCCATCACATCATTATAATCATTAGGGAGAATCCTTTCTTGGTTATAGAGACTTACAAGTTTTCAATAATATTCTTCACAAATTTCTCCTACTCTTTGATACATATCATCAGACACTTCATTCACAATTTTCATGAACACCTCCTTTGAATGAATCCTATCCAAACTAACTATTCTTATTGAAACCATATTGTAATCACCATAAGATTGAAAACCCCACTTTGAAAGAAGTAGATTTTTACCTCAAAAAAATCAAAACTACTTGATAATGGAAGAAGTAGATTTTTACCTCAAAAAAATATCTTCACACTTTCCCTTGAGAATCAAACCCAAGCTCTGATACCAAATGATGAGAAGCGGAAGCTTATAACTGAAACAAATTGAAATTGATAACTTGAAATGAATAAATAATCAACCAATTAAGTTTCTTCTACCCTTTGAATAACATAATAACCTAAAAATGGAGATTCTTCTCAAATAACTTATAATTTATACCCAATTAAATTGAAAACAATAAAACTATGAGAGGCATCTAGTTGATACTCTAGTATGATCTAATTCCCCTTGGAGATAACAGTTGGGTTTGAAAGAAAAGAACAACTCTCATCCTCACACAAATGTTCTAAAACCAAACTTCACTTCTTTAGCCTTATCTATTCTAATTTATCCTAACACCAAGGGCATACTTGATATATTCAAAGTAATTCTAGGATGGACTATAAATGGAGTTTCAATATCGATATGGGACATCCACAATACATCGTAAACCCCACCATAGTAGTTGTTCTTTTTATTTCTTTGGTACATGAGTTGCACTTTTGGAGTCGTTTTGTTATTTGTCAGAACGACACCCCATCATGCTTTATGTCTAACGAACCATGGTGAGCCCGCGACAGACTTGTGACATGCACCAAACAGTTTTAAACAGTGGATTTGAAGTTGATGAGGTCAGCTGGGAAATGGTGCGTTATATACATGCAGTGTATTTAGCAACAAGGATGACAAAAGGATAGACTTCAGAGTGATGTATAGTTATCTATTTTCATAGGAGTTTGGTGAGGAGTGGGTGATTGACACGAGTATAGAATATGATGTGGATTGACTTAAAAAACATATGGAAGATAAAGGATGAGTGTTATTTAGACAATGGTACAGTTCAAAATAACCAAATCATATGACTCATTAGTGACTGATGTTCCCACGGTGGAGGATACCATGCACTCCAATTATTGTTCTTACCAGTATTATACACTTTTTGAGTCTTTTTATTTACAAGTTCGTCTTGTTTTTCGAGAAACATAAAAAGATAGGAAATGAAGGAAAACATTCAATAAAAAGATAGATTTGGCTAGGTGCGGTTTTGGCTTGGCATGTGGGGCCAAGGGTTTTCCATGGGTGCATGGCTTGGCTAGCTTTGGCTAGGTGAGGTTTTGGATTGGCATGGTTTGCTATTGGCGCACGTGGGAATTAGGGTTTGGCTTGTTGTAACCCTAATTGAAAAACATACCCCGGTAATTATTTACAGACACATTAAAGATTTCAATAAATGCTCCTAATAAATGGTTATTACTTAAATGTTGTGACGTTACTTTCTACTAGGGTTTATGGTTTTACGATTTTAACCCTCGGCTAAAAACCACCATCAACAGTAACATTTCATAAGGAGTTTTCCCATTGAGAAAGGTAGTAGTTGTGTGATTAATAATATAAGCAACGGTTCGAATGCACTCACCCCAAAACCGAAGAGGTAAATTTTATTGACATTGTAAAGATCGTGCCACATTCAATAAATGACGATGTTTGCGTTCCACTTGTCCATTTTGTTGTGGTGTATCCACACATGAAGTTTGAAATTCTATTCCTTGTTCATAAAAAATGTAATCAATGGAAGAAATTCAGTACCGTTATCAATGCGAACCTTTTTAACATGTCTATCAAATTGAGTCTTAATCATATCACAAAAACTCTGAATTTTTTTCAATACCTCAGTTTTATGTGACATCAAACAAACCCAAACACAACTAGAATAATCATCAATAATAGTAAGAAAATAGTGTGCACCACAAGAAGACGAAGTACGATACGCACCCCATACATCACAATGAAATAAATTGAAGATGTAATTTCCATTATTCTAACTAATAGGATAACTAGCACGAGTTTGTTTAGCATTAATTCAAGTATCACATGGTTGATTGAGAAACTTCTAACAATCAGCTTTATTCGTACCAGGAAGCAAAGAAATAATCTTATTAGAAGGATGACCTAAACGCCTATGCCATAAGTAATAATCTTCACCAGTAGTAACTCGATGTGCTATAATCTGGATCCACTGTGGAGTATGTAGACCTCATCCCGTTCCTCACCCACACCAATCAGCATCCTCATAGTGCGTCCATGTATCACACACAACTTATCAGTCAAAGTTACTATACATTTCAGATATTTAATTAAACATGCTAACGAAATCAAGCTACAATGAAGATCAAGAACATATAAAACACAATATAATCTCATATTGTATCCAAACACCACAATGCCTTTACATGGAGCAATTGTGTATGTGCCCTTCGGAAGTTCTACGGAAGAAAAAACTATTTGATATGTTTTACACAAAAACTCTTTACTTCCTTTCATATGCCTTGAAGCCCCTGTATCAAGTATCCAATTAATAGAAATCTTTTCCTTCGTGCCATCCTTATTCGAAGAATTAAGCATATTCACAATAGCTTACACTATGCATCAGTGAGAGTATTAACACAACTTGTCCTTCTTGTTTATAATTATCGCCGTCAAATTTTATAATATGAAAAATGTAAATAATATGGTTTGAATCGATTTTAGGTTATTTCGATTCTGGCTCAGACACCATGAAATGACAAGGTTGGGAAATATCAATTGAAGTTTTTTGATTGAAAACGTTGAGATACAAAATGTGAGTCCTTTTGACTAAATAGGACATTCCCAAAAATCATATTTGGTTAGCCAATTACATCAAATAATATTTTTCCTAACTAATCCAGAATATAACCATAAATACAAAATGTACTTTTGTATATATATGCGTATCTCCAATCTTAGCCATCAAACTTGTTTAGCTATAAATAGGCTATTGAGTCATGAGTTTTAATATACTATTCGAGAAATTATTTGTTCAATCTCTTCTTTAAATCTTCTTAAGTCTTTGTTATTAGATTTTCTACAAGTTTTAGTGACATGGGAGAATTATTTAATGATTTAGAATGGTTTTTCATGCTCGAGGAGGAAGCATTACAGACAAATAATGGAGCAAAGATCTTGGGCATTGAGGATTATGTTGATCATATGATTCCTACTAGGAGGATAAGTTGTTTCAGTAACGACACATATTTTCATGATCACCTAAAAGAAACAGATCGGTATATTAATCAATATTCTGATCTACATTTTCCTAATAATCAATCTAATGAATTACTACATCCAGATAATTTTTTATTAGATGTCTTTGTTGGAAAAACATGCTTCGGTTTCGGTTTCTTGGAAATCACTACAATGCAGCAAACATAAAATTAACAAAGTAAAAGTTAGAATACTTATCGAATTGATTGATCGAGGAGAGGATCACTCTTTCCTTAAAGACTAATACGTACAAGCATACGGTGCTTACGGTTCTCTGGATGTAGCCTTCCAAGATACAACGATCACGCCTTATAGTAAGTAACACTACAATACTTTTAGGACAACGAATTAACGAATTATTGCGCTCTTAGACACGACTCAAACTCTATGAAATAAACTTTTAAAAACACTTCTAACTTCTTATGAAAAACTTATACAAAACAACTCTAAGAGATGGGCTTATATAGAGTAAATGGTGACTCTACAAGGTGTCTTTTCACTAAAAGGTGACTCTCCATGGCCAATGGTGACTCCGCATAACACCTATTCATTACTAGGTGTCTTTTAGATGAAAGGGCATATCTCTTAGTATTAAATTTTTAAAATTAATTTTCACTCATACATAATTTTGATCTAAAATTCCAAAAATCCCCCACATGAGTGAAAATACTAACTTAACAAAACTTACAAACTTTTAAGAGCACAAGCAGAAAATATAACGCATCGGTAAATGGTAGTTTTTGGCTTTGAACCAAACCTAGTGGAAATTTACCGGATTTACTAGCCAATCAGTGAACGCGATGTCTTGAACTGTTAGCCGTTGATGTAAATCGATACAATAAATCTCACACATTATATTCTCTTATAATCGTCAAATTCTCGGTTGTGTTCATTTCGGCCCTGAACATTCTTGGAATTCTATGAGTGCTCTAGATTAACCTAGACTTATAGTTATCATATAAGCGGCCCCACTTCTCACTCATATAGGTGATCTCCTATTTGAAAGTATCCTGCCATACTTTTCTTAGTTAGACTAAGCTATAGGAATCATTAAGAGAAAGTCTCAACCTCTTACGTGACGTGTGCAACACTGGCTCTTATCATAGGAATGGGAAAGATAAATTATCTTTCAGTGTTATCTGGCGAGTACTTCACAACTTAGTTGTCCCTTTTGAACATACACCATGAGATCTCTAATCGCTTAGGTTGGGTTACCGCTGCAACTTACTCTATAATAAGGCTATAAGATCGATTCCCCTCGATAATGAAATTATAAGCTCTCTCTAGAATTTGTATCCATTCTCGCGACTTGATACAATTCTCAAACATCATTTCTTTTAGATGTGCGCACATTTGAGAGCAATTTCTTTATGGTTTTATGTTAACCTTGTTTTCAAAGGAACATACCATAGCACCATTTTAGGCACTCATGGAAATGCAAAAGCCACTTGCTTCTTTTACGACTTTGGCCAAAGTACTATTTTTTGGAGTCCACAAATGAGTGATACTACGCCATCAAATTTTGTTTTTCTAATTTCCATGATACTGTCGTCCTAACACAATAAACACAACCCCCACATTTTGGAGTGTATTACTTCCTGTCCTTAATTGACATGAAACAATATTGACCTAAAAGTTTGCCAAACTAGTCAAATCAATACACACCATTGATTTTCTATAGTTTAAAGATCAATAATTCAACAAATCCTTTTGTTTATGTAAGTGATCCATTTTCCCAAGGCAGTTTCATTGATCACTGAGTAACGAATCCTTAAACCCCCGCAGTTGGAGGGTTATGAAACTGCTACCCTTTTTTTTTATTCCAATCTTTCGACTGTAATGAAGTTCAATGTCGTTTCCGATCACTTGTCCGATTGATTATCCACCTCCAATGGATAATTCAATCGAACCGTTGAAAGAACCATGCGACAAACCAAGTATGTATCACACCCCAAATCGGATACCAGTCAAGGAAGAAATCTCATTCATTTCCTCCACATTTCATGACTCTTGTTTCTAATTTCTAATTGTCATGAAATCATGGTGCATTCAAAGGGTATCAAACTATTTTCACTAACGAGTGCCATTCTCATATACCACCAGATAATTGTAGATAAAACATAAAAGTGCCGAACAGAAGTCTCACACAAGTCTGGGATAGTGACTTCCACTTTACCAAAAAAAAAAAAAAAAAACCTAGGGTTTGGGCCGGCTAGCTCCGGTTTTTTCTCTCTTATTTTTTCTCTTGCGTTCTTTACTTTTTCTAGGGTTTGGCGTTAATTCATGGCATCAAATCATCCAAAACCACCTGATCTTAATGATCAAACTCATCAACAACATTCACGGGGACGTTTTGTGCAACCCCCAAACATATTTCGATCAAAATCAAGACCTAGGAAGGAATACGTTCCAAAACTAGGAAACCATAATTCTAACGTTTTAGGGAAACAGGTTGAAGATGGTTTAAGGAAACCGATTGAAGATCCAACTGGTGCTAATCATGAAGAAGGAAAGCGTTCATATGCGTCATCTATTAGGAGAAGAACTCACGTTTTGTCGAAGATTGATGCTGATACTCTATCACATCCCCCTGTTCATACCTCTCATGGTGACGTTATTATTAAGATACCGAAGGAAACACATACACGAATTAAAGAAGTTTGTAAATATAGTTTAGTTGGGCGTTTAGATTTTAAAACCCTAACTTTTGATGAAGCTAAGCGTGACCTTTGGAATCAATGGAAGTTAGCTGGTTCGGTTCAATTTATTCCATGGATTCGTTGTTATTATGTTATCAAACTAGAAAATGAAGATGATCGGAAGAGACTTAGCTATGATGGTCCGTGGAGAAATAAAAATCAGAATATCAAACTCCAGCCATGGACACCAATGTTTAACCCTGATGTTGATAAGGTTACAAGGGCAGCTGTTTGGGTTCGTTTTACCAATATCCCTTGGGAGTTTTGGGATGAGGAGACGCTTTTTAGGATGGCAAGAGGCCTTGGCAAACCTGTAGCTGTTGATCCAAGAACTTTGAGGTTTTAATATGGTTATTTTGCAGCAGTTTTGATTGATATTGATTTCGCTCAACCTTTAGGTAATATTTTGGCTGATAATGAAGATGGTACTGAAGGTTTTTATGCGGATTATGAAATTATTAACCAACCAAGTTTTTGTGACTATTGTAAGTCAATTGGTCACGAAGTTAAGGAATGTATAATTAAAGTTCGAAAGGATTTGGAGGATAAAGAGAAGGTTGAGAAGGATCCGGAAGTGAAGATGAAGCTTAAAGAGGAGATTAACGGGCTGAGAAATTTCTGGCAGCTCCGTAAGTTCAAGAAAACAGCTGATGATCCTAAGAAAGATGATGTGGTCATCCCATTTCAACCTAAGCCAAAGATGAAGGTGCCATTGATGGAGGTTTTCACCGGACAACATATGTACTTAGATACTCTATCAGCTAGTGCTATTAAAGGTTCACCATTATCTCGCTCCAATAGTGCGCCTAATCTATCCACGAGTGTTATTCAAGTTAATTTGCATACTGAAGCTCATGATGTTGTTGCTGTGAATTCAGTTCCGCCAAATACTCTTGGTAGTGATATGGAAGATAATGAGGAACTTGAGGCAATACAGGAGTATGAAGAACTTAAAAAGAGGGCTACTGAGCTTGATAAATCTGTTAAGCTATCTAAAATAGAGGAAGATGCTGCCAAAGCGAAGGTTGATCGTTTGAGAACTTTGGCTTTGGAAAAACGTACAAATATTGAAGCTGAGGCTTCTCATGTTGGGAGAGTTGAACAAGCGGGTGGCTCTTTTCCAATTTCAGACCCTGTTTTGGAACAAGTATTGGATGATGGTTTTAGTACAGCTACTAGAATGTCAATAAGATCTTCACCGGTCAAGCCTGTTGATGAGGTGGAGACATCAAACATGTTTGATACTGGGATTGATGATTTAGAGGATGAAGAGGAGTAAATTTTTTCGGAAGTTCCGCAGGATTCCGTGGCTGCTTCAACACCTATTGAGGATGAGACTAAACTATTAGAATGGGGTGCAATGAAAGATCATGAGGAACGAACTAAAAAGGAATTAGCTACTAAAAATAAGTTGGATGCCGCAGCTAGGAAACTGGCAGCGGGGAAGTCTAAACCTAAATAACATGTTTCTAATCCTTCGAAACCTAAGGTAATTAAGCACTAGAGGAAGAAGTATATCTCGTAGGGGTTCGGCAAGCCCTTCAAGAAAAGGAGTTGATTAATGCGTGTCTTCTACTGGAATGCTCGGGGCTTGGCTAAGGATGGTCCAAAGGCCAAGTTGACTGAATTATATAATTTGCACAATACTGACATTATTTGTATTGCAGATCCAATGGTTGAATGCACTACTCGTTTCGTTAGGAGTTTGAAGTTGTTTGATTTTTCTGAGGATGTCATTACTAATGCGGGGAATGCAGATAAAGGTAATCTTTGGGTCTTATGGAGGAATACTTTAGCAAGTCCGATTGTGTTGTCTTCTTCTTCTAAGCATGCCATTACTTTGAATTTTGCTGGTGATTTTGTTATGGCGGTTCATGCTTCCTATATTCCAGTAACAAGGAAGATACTTTGGCAGAAATTAGGTTTAGGATCTATTTATAATCCTTGGTTGGTATTGTGGGATTTTAATTGTGTCTTACGGTTGGATGAAAAGAAAGGTGGTAAGGTGATAAAGGAGCTTTTTATGAATGAGTTTCGAAGTTGGATTTCTGATAATGGCCTTGTGGAGGCGGATTCGATTGAGAAAAAGTATACTTGGTCGAATTATCAGAGTAGGATTCATAGAATTTTTTCTAAGAATGATAGAGCAATTTTTAATGAGGCTTGGTATGATAAATACCCGAATTGGAGATGTAAGGCTTTGCTCGGATCATTCTCCTCTTTTTTTCTTTTGAGAATACTAAACCGAGAATATCTCCTTTTATATTTCAAAAGATGTGGCTTTCTCATCCTTCTTTCCTGAAGTTGGTTGAGGATAGTTGGGGGACAAGGATTGTAGGAGCGCCTCCTTTTGTTTTTTTGACTAAATTGAAGAGATTGAAAGAAGACTTGAAGATTTGGAAAAGGAACATTTTTGGGGATGTTCAATTCCGTTTGAGGCAATCTGAGATCAATTGGGAAGCTGAAAATGATCTTTTGGACTATGATCATAGGAATGAGGATCAATTTCTCAAGGTTGCGGATGCTAACAAGGTTGTTGAGGAGGCGAGGAAAGATATAGGAGTTATTCTTAAGATGAAGTCGAGAGTTACTTGGCTGGAGGATGGTGACCAAAACACTCGTTTTTTCCATAATAGAATTTGAATGAGGAGAAGCCAAAACACAATTTCGAATCTAAAAGTTTCTTCTAACTCTACCTTGTTTTTGCAGGATGAGATTACTGATTACATTGTCAATCATTACAAAGACAAATTCAATTGTGCGGAAGTGAATATTGATCCAAAGCTGTTTGACATCGACCATGAGCGTATTTCAGTTGCAGAAAGTGATTTAATGGATGCGGTTCCCTATCTGGATGTGATGAAGGAAGCTGTTTTTGATTTAGGTGCGGATTCTGCGCCTCGCCCAGATGGTTTCACAGGTTCTCTCTATAGACACTGTTGGAACATTATTTCTGGAGATCTTTTTAAGGCCATTACTAATTATTGGATGATGCGTAAAATTCCAAATGGCGTTAACTCAAGTTTCATTGTTCTAATTCCAAAGAATAATAAATCTGATGCGATTAAAGACTATAGGCCAATTGGTCTAAGAAATTTTCTCTTAAAAATCATTACGAAGATTATGGCTACCAGATTAGGTACGGTTCTGAATAAGCTGATTTCTGAGGAGCAAGTGGCGTTTATGAAGGGTAGGAATATCCATGAAAATATTTCTTTGGCGTCGGAGTTGATTAATGAGCTTAGCATTAAACAGAAGCACGGGAATGTTGGCCTCAAGCTGGACATTGCTCAGGCATTTGATTCGGTGAGTTGGGATTTTATTGCTGAGGTTTTTCGTCAATATGGTTTTTCGGAAGTTTGGTGCAATTGGATTCTTAATATTCTGTCTTCTGCTCGGATTTCGGTCATGATAAATGGAAGCCCTAAAGGTTTTTTTACTATCTGTAGAGGTTTGCGCCAAGGTGATCCCCTTTCGCCTTTAATTTTTGTTCTTATTGAAGATGTCTTAAGTCGCAATATTACTAAACTGTTTGCCCGAAAAAGTATGCATGCTATGGTTAGCAAAAAAGGAGTTGCGCCTACGCATTTACTCTTTTCAGACGATATTCTTATTTTCTATAAGGGTAATTTTCAAAGTTTATGCAATTTGAAAGATATGCTCGGCATGTACCAGCATGCTTCTGGACAATGCGTTAGCTATTCCAAAAGAAAGTTTTATTATGGCGGTTATAGAAAATCTAGGGCGATTGCTATCTCAAATTATTTGGGAATGGAGCGTGCAAAATTCCCTGATAAATACTTGGGTATTCAGCTGAAGCCGGGTATTGTTCGCCACATCCATGTGCGACAAGTGGTTGAAAAAATTATGGATAAGCTAGCAGGTTGGAAGGGTAAGCTTCTATATTTTCAAGCTAGATTTGTGTTGATTAAATCTGTGATTTCTAGCTTTGTTATTCATTCTATGGCGGTATACAAGTGGCCTTGTACGATAATTAAACAGTCTGAAAGGGCTATTAGAAATTTTCTTTGGTCTGGAGATGTTGAGAAACGTAAGTATTTTACGGTTCGTTATGATGATTTGTGTTTTTCAACGCGAGAGGGAGGTTTGGGTTTGAAGAAATTACTAGATGTCAATAAGGCCTTTCTTATGAAGTTGTGGGTTTCGATTAGAGACTCACATAAGATATGGGCAAGATTTTTAAAGGCGAAGTACTTCAAGTTGAATGGAAACCTAATTGATTACAAGATTGGTTCTTCGGTTTTTCCAGGGGTCAGATTGGTTTTAAATTTTGTTCAAAATCACACTCGCTCAATTATTGGTAAAGGTGATAATACTTCCTTATTCTTTGATAATTGGTGTGGGGATTTTTCGATTGCTAAGAGGCTTGGGATTTTTTCCAAAGGCTCGAATGATTTCAAGACGAAAGTGAGTGACATTATAGTTGATGGCGCTTGGGCCATTCCTCGGGTTACTAAGGATTTGATGTTGCGTTGCAATATAAATATTGATAATTTGCCGATTATTGTTGAAGGTGAGGATTACAAGATTTGGGACTTGTACAAGAAGGGAGTTTTTTAGGTTAAATCTACAAAGGATGCTCTTAAGCCACCTACGGAGGTTGAGACATGGGCTTCTTTGTTTTATAGGAATGTTGTGCACCCAACCTTTAGTGTGCAATACTGGAAGATTTGGGCAAATCAATGTTGTGCTACGGATGATAATGTTATTAAGAATACAGGTAGGTCTATGCCTTCTATGTGTCGTCTGTGTAGAAAGGATGGTGAGTCTATGAGCCATATCACTTGGCATTGCAGGTTTGCTAAGCGTATTTGGGCTTGGGCGGCTAGAATTTTCAACTTGCGTCCTTCTGAAGATCCGGTGGCCTCTTATAAGGAGGCTAAAGGGAATAGATGGATGATTAAGGACCTGTGTCTTGTTGCTAATCTAGCAATTGCTACGGAATTATGGAAGCTTCATAATAAGGTTTATTTTGAGGATGCTACGGTGCAGTGGCTTGGTTTTAAGGCGAGATTTTATCAGTTAATTCGAGATAATTATATTTGAATGAAGGGCCACATGTATAATACTATGGATGATGTGCGTATTTTAAATTACTTTAAGGTGGCGCATAGGTCTTGCAAAGTTTCGACTCCAATTGAAGTTACTTGGAACCCTCCGGATTTTGGTGAAATTATGATATGTTGTGATGGAGCGTCACTTGGGAACCCAGTCCAGGATGGTTGTGGTTTTACTTTTTGTGGTGCAGGCTCAGAAATTCTTTGCGTCCTTCAGGTTGGCCTTGGTTGGCAAACCAATTTCTATGCGGAGGTTTGTGCTGTTATTTATGGTGCGATGTTAGCCAAGAGATGGGGTATTAAAAATATTTGCGTTCGTTCAGATTTGATGAGTTGCATTCAGGCTTTTCAAGTTGGTGACTTGCCTTGGAAGCTAAGGAAGAAGTGGAGAATGGCTAGACTTTTTAATGATAATATTCGATATGTTCATAGCTATAGGGAAGTTAATTTTTCTGCTGATGCTTTGGCCAAACAAGCCTATTTGTTGGCCGAAGATATTTTTGATTTTGTTGAGGGTAGGCCATTGTCCACTCATACTTTTGGCCTGGCGAGGTTTATTTTCGCTTCACCTAGGTCCTTTTCTAGTGATAGCCTCACGGCTATGCACTAGTAAGACTTAGTCCATGTACAATTTTTTCGTTATTTTTAATTATTAGTTGACCGAGTAAAAAAAATACTTCCACTTTACTGGCCTGTAAACTGGGATTGTCGCTCTTATTATCCCAATGGCACTTTTATACGAAGTCCTAAATGTGCACTGAACGGTTTCATTTCTTGACAAAAGGATGACGCAAACGAGACCATGAATCATCACGGAAACCCCAAATGATTTAATGTCATATTAGAACCGTTCAGAATACTTCTTCCCCCACATTTCATGGCTATCTATCTAATAGTAATGAAATTATGGTTCAATACAAGGAAGATTTGCATTGAGGAGAGTTGCTACCAGTGGCAAAGAATGGTTTTACAAGACCCATTTTCTGGAAGGTCGTGTCTTTCTTTCATGATAAAAGAACAGAGAGAGGGAGAGAGATATATACAAGCTGATACAATTTTCTAATCATGACTAAGAAGGTACCAATACTTATGTGATCTTTGAATTAACACAGTTAACATACACCCTTGGATTTAAAAACAACTCCACCGAAAAGTATCCTCAAACTCTCAAAACAAACTAAAAAGGAAACTAGAGATGCAACTCTTGCCAAGGGTCATGTCCGTTCAAGTGTTATGCTAACGGTTATACAAGATCAAGGCAGAAAACATTTCTATGAGTTCAACGCTGTGAGTTATAAATCAGAAATGATGCCAATTCTATCATGCCAATTCATAACATATGTACCTCATGCAATAAAATCTTAAATCTACGTTTTTCACATCTACTACCGAAAATCACAAACATCGAGTAGATCTCAGTATATGTAATATTCCCACAAAACAAAGTGAGAACAAACGAGACTGATTATAATAGATGGGTGACCATTAATATCAAGTGAATGTTATTGGATGTACAATTTTGTATCAGCATGCATAATGGGGCAACTTATCATGCAATTAAAGGGTGCACACATAGCACTTAACACATGATATACATGCATAAAGGAAGAAAGTATTTCATGCATTCCCCAAACAGTGGGAGCCGTCAATAGTGCTAAACTGCTAATTAATTCACAACAGAGATTAGATGAAGTTCACAAAATTGCAATGCACTAAATGATTATTCTACGAAACCCAAACCCACGAACAACAGTATTAGTCTTTAAGATTGTTGGAAAAACATGCTTCGGTTTCGGTTTTTCGGAAATCAACTACAATGCAGCAAACATAAAATTAACAAAGTAAAAGTTAGAATACTTATCGAATTGATTGATCGAGGAGAGGATCACTCTTTCCATAAAGACTAATACGTCCCCGCATACGGTGCTTACGGTTCTCTGGACGCATCCTTCCAAGATACAACGATCACGCCTTATAGTAAGTAGCACTACAATACTTTTAGGCCAGCGAATTAACGAATTACTACGCTCTTAGACACGACTCAAACTCTATGAAATAAACTTGTAGAAACACTTCTAACTTCTTATGAAAAACTTATACAAAACAACTCTAAGAGATGGGCTTATATAGAGTCAATGGTGACTCTACAAGGTGTCTTTTCACTAAAAGGTGACTCTCCATGGCCAATGGTGACTCCTCATAACACCTATTCATGATTAGGTGTCTTTTAGATGAAAGGACATATCTCGTAGTATTAAATTTTGAAAATTAATTTTCACTCATACATAATTTTGATCTAAAATTCCAACAGTCTTTGATTATATGCAAGAAAGTGATAGTAATTTTCTTCTTGATCAGCGCATTCATAATAATGGGACGACATTGCCTCTGCAACAACAATCAGCAGATAATAATTGTCATGAGCCTCAGCCTTCACCATCATTATTACCTGTAATACCTCATAATGATGAACTCTTAATTTACCATTCACATAGCACTTCCGAACAACAACCACTACGACAGGTACAAGAACTTCCGTAGGAATTACTTAAACTTGTTGGAGAACCTGTTGTTAACCCGAAGAAGAGAAGAAAGAAACGTAAACAAGTACTCACTTCTGAACAACAACAACTACTACCACAGGTAAAATAACCTCAAGAACGTATCGAGTTACTTAAACTTGTTGGAGAACCATTGTTAAACAAGAAAAGAAGAAAGAAACGTAAACAAGTACTCACTTCAACGACAACAACAACTACTTGTTTACCTTTCTTCTGTTGTTAAACAAAGAAAGGGAGAAAAGAAAGGTAAACAAGTACTCACTTCTAACAACAACAACTACTACCACAGGTACAAGAACATCAAGAACGTCTCGCCGGAGTTACTTAAACTTGTTGGAGAACCTGTTAGACGGAAGAAAGGGTAAAAGAAAGGTAAACAAGTACTCATTTTTAATCACGGAAAGAAGATGATAATGCATTAGGACTGGCTATAGACGATGATGATGATATTACTATTGGTGAATCGTCATCATTTCGAGTAGAAATTTAGTGTCGAACGAATAGAAGAAAGAGATTGAACCAGAAGTTGTTGACCTTGAGAGGGATGGTCCCTAACATTACCAAGGTATTTTTTTACGTCTAGTTTTCTTTCTCATGCATAATACGTGCATATTCGATATGATGGATTGAGTTACTATAATTATTTGAAAATGCAGATGGATAAGAGATCCGTTCTCCTTGATGCTATGAATTATCTTCAATATATACTTCATCGATGAAAATCAAGAGGAAAAACAGAATAATATCTCTAGAAGTACTGCTGATCATCTTCCTCGTCACCATCTTGGAGTGGTATCAGATAAGAGCTTGGTCAATATCAATGTTGAAGGTCTGCCCTTTATAATGTCGTCGATCGTACTTGAACCATCATTGATAGCACCATCCGATGCAATTGTCCCTACTATAACGAGGTAAAGTGGTAATTAGATTTATTTATTTTTTTGGTTCAACTAGTTTGTCAAAATTTAACTCTTTTATAATTGACTTGTTATATCTGACTCGAAAATCAGGTTTATAAAAAGGGTCCGGATCATGGGACTCTTTGTTTTCACACACATTTTAAACACAACTTCTAAACCGTTTACTAGTGATGTGGCTTCTGTTTTCATTCAAAAACTTTACACCGCTTCAGCCAAGCCAAGCTAATAATCTGATATAAGGGATGTAGACAAATAAGGAAACTAGATATCTTTCTGTTCAAACTTCCCAAAAATAACTACCCACGTTATGATCTTTTGCTTGATTTCCTGCTTTATTTTTTGATCCAGTCTTCATTTCGTTTCTCGTGTTTTTTTTTTTTTTTTTTTTTTGGATTGTTGTTGTTTCTCTAGAAATTTTTTAACAGGTGCGGCATAGGTCTTTTCTCAAAAAATAAATAAATAGTAAACTAAACTTAAGTGGAAGCTTTTCATTTTATAATCACACATGCATTCATCATTCTGATAATGGTTGTTATCTATTTGACCTTCCTGAAAACTTGAATTTTCATTTTGATATACGTTCTTGACTCTTTGGTTTTTCATGAGGGGACATGGTTTTTCATGGTTTTTCATGACACTGCACTAGAGCCTTAGACCCTGAACAAGCAGAAGCATTGGCAGTACTTGACGCAATAAGATGGGATAAAGATAAAGGAATCTCAAGGTTGCATCTAGAAATATATTGACAAATGGTGGTAAATGCTTTAAATGGGAAACACAGCTTCCTTCCTGTAATGAACTACTTGGTTTCCTAATTGAACATGTTTTTTTTTTTTTTGTAATACACGGTTTAGGTATATTACATTTTATGAAAATATAAGCATACATAAATTTAGGGATAATATTAGATAAAGGAAAAACCAAAACAAATCATGGTTTGATGGAAGTATTGTCCAGATGTGATAGTGTTATTAACGTACAATTAAGTATTTGATGGCGTTACTAATGACCGGTTAAATACTTGATGTAAAGAAAGTGTAACCCAAGTTTTAATATTCTGACAAACATAGATTCGCCAAGTGTCTGTCATAGCTTCTGCATTAGATAAGGTCTATTTCGACCAATAGGAAACAATTGTTTCATCACCGTTTAACGTGGAAGCTCATTTTTTCAAGGACTTTAAGGGAAAAAATATGTTTTCATATAGTGTAATTAGTGGTCTTTGTTAAGCTCTGAACTTCAATTTAATGAACAAGATATGAACAACAATATGATTTTTCCAATTTTCCCTAGGAATTAGTTCACCAGAAATTGTACGATAGTAAGCCTTAATTTTGTGGTTTTATGAAATAGTAATACATATTAAGCTTAAGCTATCCAAGAAGTTATAGCATTAAAAGTAAGCTGATGAAGAACACCTCATTGACCTTTTTTCTGTGTACATGTTTAGGTCTCACAACCGCACCCATATAAACTGATGAGAAGCGGAAGCTTATAATTGAAACAAATTGAAATTGATAACTTGAAATGGATAAATAATCAACCAATTTAGTTTTTTCTACCCTTTAAATAAAGGAAGAACCTAAAGTGAAGATTCTTCTCAAATAACTTATAATTTCTACCCAATTAAATTGGAAACTATAAGACTATGAGAGGCATCTAGTTGATACTCTATAATTAGATGATCTAAGTCCCCCTAGAGATAACAATTAGGTTTGAAAGGACATAACAACTCACATCCTCACATAAATGTTCTAAAACCAACCTTCACTTCTTTAGCCTTATCTCTTCTAATTTCTACTAGCACCAACGGCATACTTGGCATATTCAAAGTAATTCTAGGATGGACTATAAATGGTGTTTCAATATCAATATGGGACATCCACAATACATCATCCTTCCCTTCTTTAAACAAATTCGTCCTTGAATTCTTTAAAGCGTATTCTCCATTGGTGCTTGAATTTCTTCCTTGCTTGAAAACAATTCTACCTCTACACCTTCCATTATAATTACTCACCAAATGTAGCACTTTATGGTCATAGAGGAGAGCATCCCCAAGTAGTAATGACACACCAAGTATTTCTTCGTTTGTAAATACATCATTCTCCCCTTGTTTGAACAAATTCGTCCACGAATTTGTCAAAGTATATTCTCCATTAGTGCTTGAACTTCTTCCTTGTTTGAAGACAATTCTACCTCTACACCTTCCATTGTAATTACTCACCAAATTTAGCACTTTGTGGTCATAGTTGAGAGCATCCCCAAGTAGTAATGACACATCAAGCATTTCTCTCAACCTTGCACGGTGACGAATTCCATGAAATTTCTCTTCGAAATCCCAAATTGGATTAATATAGATTGACTCCAAATTTTGTTGTAGCTTGAATGAAGGCTCACTTCCGATAATTATCGTTTCACATACTTGAAATTGTCCTCTATATCTCCTCGATATAGTATCTTCCAATTTGATATCATATAATGGTTCCCCATCTTCTATTTCGTCACCAAGTACCTTGACAAATGAACACAATAATGATTTATGTTCTTATTTCTCTTTGCTTAT